>PVJI01001544.1:0-175694 GCA_004026765.1 Micronycteris hirsuta | reverse complement strand
AGATGCTCCTCCAAAAAAAGATGCCCTGGTCAAAAAAGTTTGAGAATTCTTCACAAGATATTACCTTTAAGAGCTTTCCAAACCATTTAGCAAATTAAAGGCTCAGAGAAGGCCTGCAATGAAAAGACCTGTGTGGTATTTTTAATCTCGTATTTCTCAAACGCATTTGACCATGGAAACTTCTTTTCATGCTCCATCTCTTAAGGCCCTAGATGAGAGATCGAGCCCTGCGAGCTCAGGGACCAGTCCCGCCTCCCGGGGCAGGTGTGCAGGCCACGGCAGACTGGCCGCAGGGCGGCTCTCCCAGTGGTGCCCCCCTGACTGGCAGGCTTCTCCCCCGCAGGTCCCAGCCCCAGGCCAGCCCGGGGGGGGGGGGCGCGGGGGGACCGAGAGAACCCGCAGCAGCCCCTCCCCTCCGCCGGAAGCCCGATGCTCCATGCAGCCTGCAGTATTTTCTCTGCATCCGTACCTTGGCTCCGGGGATCCCTGGTTCGCCCTGTGTGGAAAAAAAGGAGACTCAGGTAAAGAATGGAAAGGGAGGGAGAGGCAGCGAGAGCCAGAGATTGAGCGGGAACAACGCGCTCAGGGCTCTCCTGTGCTTAGACCTCGAGCCCCAGGCCGAAGCCGCATGGACCCTTCCTTATTCTCCTCCTAGGCGGTGGGCGTGGCTGGCGTGTCCGCGACCCCGGGAGGAGGAAGAGGATGAAATGGGCTTTTGCTTTGCACACAGAGCCCCCTGTAAGTGGCCCTGCGGACAGCCACGCTGAGCGCCTGCGCTGCCGGGTGTTTCCACCCCTCTCTTGTCAGCCGGTGGGGTGGTTAGGGTGGGGTTCCGCAGGGGAACCCTCTTCTCCCTGAAGCTTCGCGAGCATGTAGCTGCTGCATTTCAGAGTGTGATGGAAACCTCTGGCCCCACTGCACATCGCAGGAGGGTGAGACCAGCAGCTGAGGCTGGGAACCCTTCGCTACTTCCTTGCAAAGCTTAGGTAAACATCAGTTGTTCAAGTTATGCATGCGTCTGGCAAAACAGAGAAATGTTTCCCAGTCCTGTCTGCCCCTTCCTTGGTTCAGAGCCCCCAGAGCCCTGGCTCTGCCCTCCTCTCTCCATCTCTCCCATCCCGCCCCTCTGTGGAGTTACAGCGTTCCACTCACCTTCATCCCAGCCACGGCGATGCCAGGAGCCCCCTGGCAGAGAGAGGAAAAGGCATGGAACTTCTGTAGGCAGGGGAAGCATGGAGGAGGCAGCCAGCCTCCCAGCCTCCCCTTGGGGAGATGCAAAGGCAGGCTGCTCGCTCGTGCCTGCTGCCCAGACCCACGGGAAAGGGGGTGCTGAGCTCGGCACGGGGAGACCGGCCCTGAGGAAGAGGCTCTGGGCAGGGCAGCTGGGTTCCCAGGCTGCCCACCCACCTGCTCGGCACCCAAGCTGCTCTGGCGGATACAGTGGGCACCATGGCAGGATGCCCACAGGTGAGCTAGATGGGGGCATCCCTGGGGGGAAGAGGAGGGAGGGACACATTGGGATAGGAGAGAAGGAGGAAGAGGTGGGAGGGGAGGGGAGGGAAAGAAGAAGGGTGGGCGGAGGGGAAGGGGAGAGGAGTGGGCAGTGACGTCCCACATACAGCCCGCTCCAGAGTGTGTCAGTGGGATTCTCCTCACGGGAAGCTGTCTGACCTCTGCCCTCACAGATCGGGGAGCAGCTGGCAGTGCGCCCCGTTTCCACATCGGGCCAAGACCACCTATCTGCTTTGGCAGTGAACAGGCTTCCAAGCACAGTGCTCAGACATTCCCAAGTGAAGGTGATTTGTGGGGGTGCCTACTCCCCACATGGGTCTCAGGACTGCAGCCAGAGCTGGGGTCACCGAGAAGATTTTTATGACCCAAAAATGCCCAGAAGGAGGCTCGACTACGTCAGAAAGATGCTGGTGAGTGAGGGCTCGTGGGCCAATCAGGAGCAGCCCTGCCTGGAAGGACGGGCAGGTGCGGTGAGGGGAGGGCCCGGGAGATGTGCGCCCTGTCTTCACGGAGGGACGTGGAAGGGGGAGCATGGGAGAGAGGTGAGGCGGGCGGGCTTCCTGGGGCACGGCGAGGGGCGTACCTTCGTGCCGTGTTTGCCTGGCATCCCTGGCATGCCCCGTTCTCCCTGAAGGAAGAAACAAAGGATGAGAACATGACTCAGGGCCCCGAGGCCTCGGTCCTTGAAGCATGGCAGGCTCGGATGTCACTGAGAATAGCTGATCTGGACGCTGGGGACACTTGTCCTGCTCAGGATGAGCTTTGAGGACCCGCCATCTCTGGCAGCGGCATGGGCCGCTCCTCTCAGCTGTGCGAACTCATGGCGGGGTCCAAGTCACGGAGCACGGTGCGGGACAGGCCCCCAGAGAGACGCGGAGCCTGAGCGCTGCGGGGCGGGGACAGAGGGAGCTGTCCATGGGCCCGGCGGCCTGGAACTCGGTGCTGGGTCGGGGTGGGGGTGGGGGTGGAAGTGGCCCACTTGGCCGTTTACCTACTGCACACCCGCCCTCCCATCCCTGCCTAGTACTTCCTGCCCTGTTTTCATCCCAGCACGCTTGCTCCAGCGGAACCTGCTGGCTAAGCCAGGGGTCTCCTGCATTTCACCTTCCTCTGGACTCCTCTTCCTCCCAGGTCCCTCGGGCCTAACTCTTCCCAAGGGCCATGTGGCACAGGGTCTGCCTGGACTGTGGGTGGTGGGGGACTGGCGATGAAGTGGGGCGCTGCCTGGAACCTGTGCAGAGGCACCCGGACAGCTGTCACTTCTCCAAGGTGTTGTGAAGTGCACTCCACCATCTCAGCAGTGCCCGTCTTTTTCATCAACCTCTCTTACCTCCCATGAAAATGCCAAATCTATGGGAGGGGCCGAGCTCAGGAAGAAGGACAGGGCCTGGACTCTTTCATCCTTGGAAGGACACACCAGGAGGAGATGGGGTGGAGATGACAGCCAGTGAAGAGTGGGAGCAGAGAGTAGGTGAATCAAGACTAACCTGCTGTGTTGGGGGAGGGGTGAACAGAGAAGGAAGGAGGATAGTTTTCGTCTCCATGAGCTGAAGCCCAGATGCAGTTCTGGCCATGGCCCAGAATGCTGTGCAGCTACAGGTGACAAATGCCAGCCTGCTGCAGCCTCCGGCGTGTGGAGGTCAGCACCATGCAGGGCAATACGGAGCTCTGACAGACCCTGGCCCTGGCCCAGCTCCCTCTCTCAGGCCATGCTGCAGTTCCCACAGGCCTACGGGCAGAGGGGGACCTGGTCCCACCTCGTCTCCATCCCTGCAGCTGTCCTCACCCCTTCTCTGCCCTCTTAGAGACAGTCCGGTCCACACACACGCTCACCAAGAAGGGAGCTACTTTTAACTCTCCTCCGTGATCGGCCTTCATGCTCCTCAGTTCACACCTGGACAACGACACTCCCTGCTTCCACCCTCGCTTCCTTCCCGGCCTCATCACCTCACATTCTGACACCTGTTATGTTTCCCTGAAAACGCCACCCACTTTCACGGCTCTCTGCTATTTCCTCAACACCCTGCTCACTGTCGGGGGCCTGGTCAAACGTCATCTCCTCGGCGAAGCCTTTGGCTGTGCCCCAAGCCCAGCGCTGGTTGCTCAGGGCAGCAAGGGCCTGTGCATTTGTAAGCTGTATCCACAAATTCACGTCAGCCTGGGATACTCCATCTGCATTCTCTTTGGGCCAATTCTCCGAGTTCCACCAAAGGCTCAGCATCTTTAACTCCAAACCCAGGAGCCCTTCCTCATCCTGACCCACCAAGACCCCTGAGCCACAAGCAGAGGTGTGGACTCAGGAAGTGACCACAGCAGACAAGCCAGAGCCCTGCCCTAACCACTAACTTCTGAGAAACTTCTCTATGAGAAAGAGCAGAGAAAGGTGTGGCCATTTCCTGCATCTGGCACTCGGGTAAAGGGCTTTTCGTCCTTCTTCTACTCAACCTCCAAGAATCCACTCCAACAGGGGAGTGGACATTATTCTAGCTTCACAGGTGAATAAACTGTAGCTCAGAGAGGTCAGGCATAAGTGTCAAGGTCATGCACAGCAGGGATTCGAACATAGGTCTTTTGTCTGCTAAAGCCCAGGTACCCATTTCTCCAGGCCAAGCCCAGCATGCACTGGGTTGCTGTTCCACTTGCCCTCATTCAATACCCTCTGTAAGCTGCAAGGAAGGGAAAGCTCTTCTCTGCTGGAGGGCCCTCAAGGCTGTGTCCCACAGGCATGAAGGGGTCAGCCTGTGAGGGCAGCTAGTCCAGAGTCCTATCCCCTCTCCCTGCTCCAGAGCTGGGTCTTTAACCATAGGCACCCAGAGAAAAGAGCTGGGCAGGGCCCAGCCTGCCAGCGCAGGTCTGCCATGTGGCCAGCAGAGGGCACCACAGGACCTCAACAGAAGTCTGGCAACTGCAGCCAAGCGGGCCTCCAGCCCTTCCTCAGGAGACCCATCTGAGGGCCCCTGTCACTATTTCCTCTAGAGGACCAGGGTGGCCTACTAATATGCCAACCAGCCCGACTGGGTTGACTCAGCCCGGAGGACACCAGACAGAGCCCCTGCGCTGCAGGTGGGAGGTCAGCTTGGGGGTCCCTGACGATTTAGGGATTTCCCATTTGTCCTGCCCTTCCCTTTCCTGTCTTTCCCTCAATGCCCCTGCCTCCCCTTCCCACCTCCCTTCTGCGGAGCTGACTGGGAGTCAGGAAAGGCTGGCTGGCTGTGTGACTCCAGATAGTCCACTTTTCCTCTCTGGGTCCAGGATCCCTGCCTGCAAAGTGAGATCAGACTAGATACCTTCTACCCACCCCTGCTCCTCTGTCTTTCTCCATCCATCCCAGCCCTGCCTACGTGAGACCCTTCGGAGGGAGAGAGGCCATCGCTGGGGAGGAGACAGTGGGTCTGTTGGCAGCTCCAGAACAAGGCTCCCTGGTGCAGAGAGTTTCGTTCTGGGCAAAACTTCGGCTCTAGGGGGGGTCTCTGCTTTCTCCTCCTCCTGCTCCCAAGAGACACAGAGCTTCCTGTGCTTCAGCAGGGAGGAGGGTGGGGTCTGCTCATCCTCGCTTTTCTCTGGGCTTCCGTCTCCAATCTCCACAGGAGCCATGCAGAGCAGAACCTGGCAGTGAGGGTTTCCGGCTGATTGGGCTTGTCTTCAGCCCACATTAGTTTGTATGTAAAGACACAACTGTGCCCTCCAGGGAAATCTGGGCCCCTTGGAGCCTCCTAAGGAGGTAGCCTTCCTCATTAGTGTCACTGGCCTTTGCCCCTTTCCTCCCCCTGGGTCAGGTCTCTTAATTCTGCAAATGACTCAGGCTCCCTTGATCTGCACCTCAGGGCCTCCCTCACTTCCAGCCCTTTGCTGGGCAGGAAGCAGGGGTGCCCTATGCTGACCCCGCCCTGCAGGCTCAGTCCATTCTCATCAGTCTCCTTTCTCCAGGGCTTGTCTCCTTGGGCTTTCCCCAGCCTGACCTCTGAACCTGGGACTACGCTGGTCCTGGCCAGAAAACACTGATCCCTGGACAGTGGGCGAGGTGAAAGAGGGGTGAGAGTCATTGCCAAGGACTCCAGGGTGGGTGTCTGTAGGGAGCCAGGGGCGGCGTTTCTGGCAGCTAGTGCCAGAAGGAGGCCGGTGGCTGTCCCTGGGGCTTTTCCTCATGGCTTGTCTTTGTGAGAGCTTATCTAGAGGCTCCTTCTGTCCTGCTTTCCTTCTTAAAAGCGTCTCTGTTTAAATGGTTTAAGTTTGGAATTGTGCAGACTTCAGATTCACTAAATCACTAACATCTTCATCTGAGGTGGGGAAGGAGCTCTCATTTCATCCCCTCTACTGTGGCCATCCCCTGTCCTCCCAGCGGGGCCACAGAGGATGCCCCGGCGGCTCTCAGCCACCTGAGCCGGGCCGTCCTGCAGCTGGGGAAGCGGCTGCCTGAGCATCACAAAGTGTGTCGCTCCAGGTGCACAGAGTGTGGGTGGCGTAAGCTGCTGTGGAAGCAGGCGTGTGACCCCCAGGCTGGGCTGACCCACCATCTGGGAGGCTGGCTCTTTAACCGTGGTGCCGAGAACCAATGCCTGGGTGCCGGCCTGGAAGGGGTGGGTTCCATTCACTGCGGCTAGGAAAGCTCTGGGTGAGCACAGGTGGGTAGGGAGGGCCTGCCCCAGCCAGGACCTTTACAATGGCCCTGACCCTCCCGCTGGGCCCTGCGCATGCTCGGGCTGCAGCGTCACTAGGTCCTCCATGCTGGTCCTCACTTCCAGGTGCGAGGACCCAGCCTTTACTGAGATGACAGCATGGAAGCGAGCTCCTTGGTGCGCAAGCTGGCCATGCGCCCGTCCAGTGGGAGTGGCCTCTTAATTGGTGATTTACTGTTTGTGGAACAAGTGGAGCAGGGACTTGGCAAGAAGACGTAGTCTGGAGGAGGTGGGGGCTTCAGGGTCAGCTCCCCAGTAAAGCAAAGGTCAGGCCAGAGAAACATGGGGAGATGAATGGATCCCCCTAATGTGAGGCTCCTGCTGCAGCCCACCGTGGCGGGGTGGGGGGGGGGCGGGGCGGGGCCGAAGCACCTCTACACACAGACCCTTTGTTCCCTGCAGGGAGGAGGAAGGCCTGTCTGAGCGTGGGCAGTGGAGGGCTGGGGGTTAGGCCAGCAGGCAGCTCAGGTCTGGACCACAGTCCTTTCCTGGGCTGGAAAATCGGGGCAAAGAGGGCCAATGTCCTTCTCTCACCTGAAGGGTTCCCAGGACTCCCTTCCGGGAAAAAGGCAGCTCCCTGCTCTTACTCCAGCCAGCTCCAGACCAGAGAGGCCTGGAACCACGGAAATGCCAGGTCCTCCAGTAATTGGGGCTGGCAGGAAGTGATCTGGGGAATTACCGGGGTCACATGCCCCATTGAAGGCCAGGGCTTTGGAAGAGCGGCTGGCTTGTAATCTCAATTTGAGATTGGTTGATTTTGTAGTTAGTTCCAAAAAGAAAAGTCAGCTCTAATTAATCTGTGGACTTTGGAGTGCAGGAGAAAGGGGGCCCAGAGAGCAGAGGCTGGGGGCTGGAAAGCGGCAGCGGGGGAGTCCCGTGAGCCCCAGTGAGGCCTCAGATCTGGAGCCCATGTCTCGGCCCCCTGATCCGCTTCAGTTGAAATGGTCTGGCTGTCCCCGCTGGGATTTCGCGGCTTTGAAGGAGTGCTGTCCCCATGTCAGGCTCCTGATCTATGGCTTCCATCTGTACGAAGCACTCTGCCCGTGAGCCCGAGAGAAGCCTGAGGTTGCTCGGCCCTCCGGGAGCCGGAGGGGTGCGGGAATGTCTCGGGAAGAGCTACGGTGTTGGGCTGAGACAAGCACCCTTCTCCTGGCTTTACTGGAAGCCCCGGGACCATGCCAACTCCCCGCAGGGATCATTCAGGTGAAACCAGTGCCAACGGGGAAAACACTACACTTCCTTGGTTCTCCGACTAAAATGCGCCCAGCACCTCATGTCCTCCACCTTAGGTGCTCCAGGCACTGCCCACAGAGAGCCTTGGAGGCTCAGTCACAATCTTTTTCTCACAGGGAAGAAAACGGCTCAGTACTCCCTCCTTTCCTTCTGGGGGGGGGGGCTGCTTACTAGAAACCACGGGGACCCCCAGGGCTCCTAAGACCCAGGTAGTAGCCATTCAGAGCAAGGCTTTAGGGTCAGGCAGACCTGACTTCACTACTTTGTGGACCTTTGGGGGTTCACCTCTGTGAACCTCAGTTTGCTCATCTGTCCATCAGGGATAAGAATAAAATCTACCTCACAGGGTTGTTACAAAGATCTAGTAAGGTGGTGCATGCAAAGTGCCACGTAATCAGACTGGCATGTTGAAGAGGCCCATAAGTTCGCTATAGTAATACTAATTGTCATTCTACAGACGTGCTCCCATCCACGTGGCCCCTGGCCCTGAGTGGCAGATCAGCATGAATGCGCCCTGATGCAGAAGGGCTGAGGAGTAGTGAGGAGGAGGGCTGGCGTGGCCAGAAAGTGGGGACCGAGGGGGGCTGACGGGGTGAGCTTCTGCTCCTTCCACCCTCACCCCAGTGCCCCACCCATCCAAACACAGGGCTCATCGGACGGCCTCCCTTGTTTCTGGGGAGCCCTGCAGCCTCCAGGAGGGGTCACTGCAGCTCTAGCTGCTCTAGCATGAAGTTCTCACGTCCCGCCTCCTCTGGTCTGAAAACGCACAGCCCTGCTCAGGAAGGGAATGTGCGCTGAGTCACAGTCCTCCATGCAAACCTGGAGGCTTAACACCCAGACTGCCGCATGCATCAAACGCACCCCCCACTGCTGAGACAGGCAGACCAGCTCTGACGTGCTTAGAGATAAGCTCTCACCAGATTTGTGTTCACATATAGTCTGACAATACTCGTCAATCCTCTTGAAAGAAAGCCAAGGTTGTAATGTTTTAAACACATTTTGTGTCTTGCAACATATTTAAAATGGATTGGTATCGTAAATTTGGATCAAATAGGTACCACATGGGTATACAACAACGCTCACAGTGTCCAGGCAGAGGGACTGGCCCCGAGTGGGGCCGGGCCGCACAGGGCCTGCTGGCCACACTGGGCTTTGATCTTGAGAAGCTGGTGGAGAAGCCTGCCCTGCTGGCCAGGCCGGCCTCTGGGAGCCTGCCAGGTTGGGTCCAGTTGCTGGGCTGGTGGTGGTGGGTGGAGCTAATGATTAGCAAAGTTCACCGGCTGAGAAACATCTTTGCTGAGCGTTAAATCCCACCCCATGCTGAAAGAAAGGCTCCCTGCACGCAGGTCACGTCGCTGGTGCGCAGCCATTGAAGCAGATGTGGAGGGTCCCTTGTTACTCCCCGGGTCCCCCTCACAGCCTGACCCCGGTCCCAGTGCGGTGTGCGCATCTGCCAGGGCTGGCCCCTCCCTGGGCTGGGAGCAAACTCGGCTCAGCCCCTGAAATCAGGCCACCCTTCCCGTCGGAGCCTCCTTGCCACGCCTTATTCCAAGCAGAGACAGAGAGGAGGAAGAGCGAGAAAGAAGGATGATGGACCAAGGAAGGGTGCTTGCGGGAAGGACCCTCCACACCCCAGAGAACACAGAGGACAGTGGCCTGTGCATAGCGAGCTCAGCCTGGGTGACAGCCCCGGAGGGGACACGCACTTCTACACCAGGGCGAGCAGGCTGGCCTCTGGGCTCGGGCTCCTGTGACCCAGCTTCCGATTCCGGAGGATTGCTACCTTGGACAAAGTTATTAACCCCCTGAGCTCATGTGGACAGTGAAGATAATGAGCTGGGCCATGGTGAGGACCAGTGAGATGGGGGATGAATGATCCTTGGCTACACCAGAGACGTAAAGTGTTGCTGCACTTGTGCTTGGGCGCTAGTCTCTTCATCTGAGTTCTGACGGGAAGCAGACTTCTGTCTGGGCATGGTGATCGCTGAAGCCAAGACCCATGGCCCCGGTGGGCCTGGGGCAGTGGGACGGGCACGTGGAGCCTCCTGAGAGTTGCCTGACCTGGAGGGATGACCCCAGGTCAGTAGGGGCCAGCCCTCTGCTGCTGGCCACCAGTGCCCAGTGCACACCCTCTGGACTTGGTTGGATGAGGGGGCTGTGGCTGAAGTGATGACAGACAAGGGTCCCAGCAGAGTGAGGGCCAGCATGGAGATGAGGGTACTGAGGCCACCAGGTGGCTGCAGGAGCACCTACTGACAGGACTCAAGGACAGGCTGGGAGAAGTGGAGGCAATGGGAGCCTTCCAGAAACCGAGAGGCGGTGAGAGAGCGCTGGCAGCTGCACAGCCCCTGCAGATCCCACGAGAGGCTGCCATGGAAGGGCAGGGTCGGTGGTCCAGCAGAGAAAGGAAGGGTGGGGAGCAAGAGCCAAGCATGAAGAAGAAGGAAGGGCCTTCTCAGTTCCTCGTGAGACCTGGAAGTGGTGACGCTTGTGACAAGACTGGCTGTGGGTGAAGGAAGACCTGGACTGGACTTAAGGAGACCAAGACTCCTTACAAAGCCAGGGCTGTGCTTCTCTAGGGGGAGTGGGGCCAACTCTGTCTGCGGGAAGCTGCAGCTTCCCTGCACTGGAAGGGATTTTGATCCAGTCTTCCAACATCAGATACAGAAGCTTCTCAACACGTGCCAGACCCAGAGTTATCCAGCCTCTCCTTGGACACCTCCGGCAACAGGGAGCTCCCTTCCTCCAAAGGCACCCGTCAGCACTTGCTCTGCCCTCGTCATGCCGAAGCAGCACACCGGCCCTTCCCTGCCGGAGCCTTCTCTAGCAGCCCGGGCCTTTCCCCCCAGAGCAGGCTTCCTGGGAGTCGGAAGCTGCCCCTCTGTCAGCAAGACCACACTGGTTTTCTCCACAAATTCAACACCGTCGGGGTTGAATGATTTGTCCCAAGTCTGAGCCCAAGACTGCCACACTTACAGGCCCAGGGCCTCTGCCATCACGACACTCCGGCCCCAAGCCGAGCTCTCTGAGGACACCAGAGCCCAAGCTCTTACCGGACAAACCAGACCCCCAGATGGCAGGAGAACGCAGACACCGCCCTGGTGCGGATGCTAGTTTTGGGCATCACCACGATCCCAGGGAAACCTCTGGCAGCCCTGTCGTTTTTTCACAGCTTGAAAGAGCTGGTGTGGCTGCTGATGGGAAAACCGACCCTGCTCTGCACCAGGAGGCAGTACATTTTGTGAGTCTGTGTGAGTGGATGGAGGCAGCCGCGGGGGCTATAATTTCCACTTCCTGACACAACACAAACTTCTCAGTTTATGCAGAACTAATTACAGAACTCTCGGGTCTCGCCATTTCACCCACCGAGCACTCATAAAGCAATGCGGTCACGGCCGCCGCCGGGCTAGAGTGTGCGGGGTGATTCTCCCCTTTCCAAACCCTCCCCCTCCGTGTCCCTCCTGCCTGCCTCCTGTCCTCTCCTGGGAGGGAGGCTCCAGGGGCTTCCCTGCCTGTAGCAGGCGGTGCCGTGGGAAGGGCCCAGACCCGGACATGCATTCCTGCCCGGTCACTTAGGAGCCAAGGGACTGTGGGCATGCCTCAGTTTCCTCGTTTGTAAGCAGAAGAATAGTACCAGCCTCTCAGGATGGTCCTCGGATCAGAAATAATGCAGGTCACTTTGAAGGACAGCCTGGCAACATTCATCCAGTGGTGACTTTGATTAAGATCATGTTTATGTTGCTGTGGTTACTGAAATGACCACCCCGGCCTTGGGGCCCATTGTTTCCCGGCCTAAAACGCCATTTCCCTCGACATCGCTGACTGAAGGACCGCTGTGGTGGCTTAAAAATGGCCACCAATGCTTTGCCACCCCTTCCACAAAAACACGTGGACGCTGAATCCCTTCTCCCACCCCACAGGACGTGGCCACGTGGCCTGCTTTGACCAATGGGGCCTCAGAAAATGTGATGCAAGCGTGCTGAGACTTGCCCATTTTGAACGCTGCCCGGGCCTGCCTGCTGGAAGGACCCTGTCTAGTCCACTGGGGGCTGAGAGGCCGAGGGGAGGAGAGCAGAGGCCCGCAGCCCGCAGCCGCGCCAGTCACCAGACACGTGGATGCAGCCGTCTTGGCCCCTCTGGCCTTTCCATCCATCATTCAATGCGACTGCATGAGCGAGCCCAGCAAGACCAGTGCTACTCCCCGATGGCCGATCCACAGAATCGCGAGAAACAAACTGTCATTTCAGGTCAGTGAGTTTGGGACGGTTTGTCACACAGGACTAGATAACTGATACACCTACCCATTCGCCAGGCCTGAGCTCATAGGCTCTCACCTCCCAGAAGATTTCCCAAACTCCCGCCAGCCTGGAATTAACCTCTCCGCCCCCCGTACTCACACAGCGCTTTGTGACAGTAGCGGTGAGCACGGCCTGCCTTCGCCAGGGTTATCTGTGCGGGAACGCATCTCTCTGGTCTGTGAGCTGCCAGAGAGAAGGGCTGGGGCCCTGCCCCCATTTTCCCAGCCACGCTCAGCACAGAGCTCTGCCTGGCAGACCTGAGGTGCCTCGCTACAGATACAGCCGCAGAGGTCCGGCTGGACCACTGATTTGCCCAAGGCCCTGCACCGCCCCAGCCTCCTGCTCCCCCAAGGGGAGACATGACCCCTGTCCACCCACCTTCACAAGCATTGTGAGGCTCAATCTGGTGAGTGTGTGTGCAAAATAGTGTGTGCATGACCAAGTCTGGACTCTGCGTGCACCACGGTGAGACCCCACTTGGGTTACCGCGGGGTCTTCCCCTCCCCGCTTCTTACCTTCCGGCCATGGTAGCCCTGGATCCCTGGGTCTCCCTGCGGGAGCAAAGAGAAGGCACTGAGAGGGTTTCCCTGATGCCAAGCCCCAGCTCCTGCTGTTCTCTTCACCTTCCCATCCCTCTTCCTCCCCAAATCTAAATCCTCCTGACTTCCGCCCCCAGCCACCCCGGGCACAGTGACAGAGGCTGTTCTGCTGTTTGGAACAAGCCCCTGCCTTGCAGAGGCAGAGCGATGGTGGGAAGGGTCAGCTTGGCAGGAGGCCCGAGTTTCCGTTTGGGTTCTGCCACTGATTTTCCACAGAGCACTTCGCCCCAGGACCCTCAGCGTCCACGTCTGTGAAACGGTTGGGCTTTGCAACTTGCCCTCAGAGCCCGAGGGTCCCTCAGCTTCAAAGGGAGCATCGGTTTGACATCAAGAGCTTCCAGATAGGGTTTCAGGAGACCAGAGGACCCGGAAGGTCCCTTCCAGTTCTGACCCCTCGTGAAACACCCTTTGTTGGGAGGCTGTCAGAGCATCCTGAGCATCAGCCTTCTGTTTCAAACTAGACTGTAAGACCCTTGCGGGCGGGACCGCGCCTTCCGCACCAGCCCCAGGACTGGGGCAGCTGAGCAGACAAAAGTTCAATCCTTGGGAGACCCGATCGGTGCCCGAGAGGGCGGCATTTCGGGAATGAGCCAAGCATGGCCCATCTCTCAGCGGAGCTCCCTCTCAGCTCCGCACACAGTGCCCTCCAGTACTGCCTGCCCCCTCCTGCAGGAATTCTCCCACCCGCTCAGTGAGTCACCCAGGCGAGCCTCACCTTCGGTCCAGGAGGCCCAGGGAAGCCCTGCGGAAGCAAGAGAAAGGGGAGTGGAGGTGAACTGCACTGGTAAACAGCTGGGGTGAGGCATGTTGACCGTGGAGGCTGGGGGCAGGGCAGTGCTTCAATAGCTGTACTGGGTTTGGATGTGAATAGACTAGAGGATCCTGGGAGGATGTCTGAAACCTGCTGAGGGCACATGGGGACATGTCCCTCTCTGGAGCCATGTGGGCGCTGTGGGCCTCGCCTCTGTGCCTGCCCGCTGGAAAACAGGTCAGTGGCACCATGTGAAATTGAGAGCGTGGTTTGGTCCTGATCCCCACCCGCCCACCTCCTAATTGGGACCCCTCCCTGGAAAGCCGACCTTGCCCAGAAGAGTTATGATTTTGCCTTTGGTCTTGCCAGCCTGCGGGGGAGCCTCTGCCTCCGTTCCCAGGGCGCTGAGACCATGGCAGCCAGCAGCTGGGCGGGAGGGTGGGGGGGCCCAGGCCCGTGAGCCCGAGGGACAGGCGAGAGGCTGTCCTGGCTGCAGTGGGTGGGGGGGGGGGGGTCTGGCTGGCAGACACGGGCTGCGGAAAACTGTGTTGCCTCGATCTGGTCTGTTTCAGTGGGTTTAAAAGCACACTTTCTGGGGTTTTTTTTTCTTTCTTTATAAAAAAACTTAACAAAGAAAACCATCTGGCTTGGGTTCAGTGAGTGGGAGCCCAGTGTGTTTGGGGAAGGACAGTCAGCAAAGAGGTGGGTGTTGAGTGCTTTTTTGGTTTTCTCAGCTTGCTTTAGTTCAATTCCCTAAATTTCAGTTTCTTTCAGATTTTCTGTTTTCCCATCTAGCAACCTATGAAAGTGAGATTAATCTCCCTCCCTGGGATCCTGGGGAGAAATCATGGAAATATTAACAACTATGGTGGGGGTCAAGCTGGGCAGGGGAGCCAAGACCCCCAGCAAGCTAGGTTTTCACACCGCTGTGCCACCTTTGGGCCCAGCTGGGTGCTGGTTACTGGGGCTGTCGCCCAGCCTGGAGGGACCCTGTACTGAGCCTCAGCATCGGCAGCTGCGGCAGCCGAGGGGCCCAGGTGTGGAGCCCAGTGAGCTGGAGTGTGACTGTACTCACCGAGGGCTACTTGGCAGGGACAGAGGAACCCAGCAATTTCACCCCCGGGACTCTGTCCCAGGGGCACGATCAGAGATGTGCAGGCTTTTATGTCCAAGGACACAGATCACAGAAGGGAACTCTTTCACTACTTTCTCAACAGGCCCCGCAGCCCTTGAGATCCACACGCTGGAGACTCCCGACATGGGAAGGGGCGTGGCTTAGGATGGTAAGCGAAAGAGTAACAGGACACAGACTGGTAGACAGCTTTCAGAACCTGGGAGAGTTTAGGTGCTGCTGCATCTAAGGGGGAAACGGAAGGCCTCTCCAAAATGTGAATGGTGGTGAGCGATGGATACGGGAAAACTGACAATTTAAAACTCTGTCTATATTTCAATTTTTTCATAATGAATGTATGATGTTTCAGTCATGAGAAAGAAAACTAGGTTTGTTTGTTTTTTAGCCATGTGGGGAAAACATTATTAAACGAATTTTGTCCTTAACCCTCCCCCTCCTAATGTCGCCATGGGCGACGTCAGTCTCAGTTCCAGAGAGGGAACGCGTTTGCTCCAAGGCGGCCGGGGCTGCGCTCCTGCCCTGGGGCCTCCTTGCACAAGGCGGGGCTGAGGGTCAGTTAGGTCTCGGCCAGGGCTCGGGAGTGGGTGACTTGGTGGCCCCAGCTGCGCGCCATCTTGCCTGGAGGCGGGATGGCTGCTGACCTCCCTGAGCCCCTGCCAGTCCTCAGGCTCGATGCAGGCCCCCACCCCGGACGCCGGGCATCCACCTGGTTCGTAGGAGTAAGAACCCTGCACGCACCAGGAAAGGCATGTCTGTCAGGGGTGCCAGCGGGCAGGACGACCCTCTGGGGCCTCCGTCAGAACTCACTGCCCCCGACTCCGGTTCTCCTAAGCCCAGGGGGCGGGGGGCAGCCATCAAAAGTGGCCCCGGACTCTCTTCCCTCTTGCTGAGGTTGTGGACAGCCCGTTAGTGATTTCCTCCTGAGAAGGCAATGATCAGAGCTGAGGACACGGCCCCAGGAGACGTATTTTCAGAACCGGAGGGCCACAGGCGAGTGTGGCAGGGCTGCGCAGCTCCTTGCACGGGCCGCCCATGTCCAATGGCTTTGCCAAGGTGCTTTTGCCATTCATCTGGGACACTGGTTCCCACTGGTTATACACAGTTTGGATGCTTCCAGAGAATTCTTAGGACAAGTCTTAGAAGAGGTGGCAGGGGAGAGAGAGGGAGGGGTACTTACACGTGGCCCCATGGGTCCTGGCAGTCCTGGATGCCCCAGAGGTCCACTCGGTCCAGGGGGGCCTGGTGGCCCTGGTGGGCCTTGGACACCGGCCTGGCCCTGTTCACCCTGAGTTCATGGAAACAAGCGTTAGAGACCCCCAGGGCTGTGGAGTGGTTCCTGCCCCAGTGCCATGCACCCAGTGAGGGCCCCGCGTGGGCTCTGGTGGGGAGGCGGTGGCGGCGTGATGGTGATGCTGCTGCAGTGGTGACTACATGCAGGGACCGGTGGCAGCAAGGTGACGGCCAAGACACTGGGGCCCCAAAAGGAGGTTCCTCCAGAGAGGACTCGCTGCCGGAGCAGCTGGTCCCAGGTGAGAGCCCTGCTGTGGGTGGCAGAGGCAGAGGAGTGAGCGAGGCGACCCCCAGCTCAGAAGGCCTGTTCCCAGCCTGGCAGAGCGCCGGGGTCCAGCCCACGTGGTCTGAGACCAGGGCCTGCCCTGCTCCCTCCCCGCGGGGAGTCATACCCTCTCCCTACGCCCTGGCCTCTCAGCCGCCAAACGAGAACAGCAGTTCCTGCTTTCCTAATGCACCTTTTTACCATTTTTGGTGATTTGGCCCAAAGGATCAAATCAGATCCTTAGGTCAGAGGTTATAGAATTTTGTTTGGCTCACTAAACACTTCAGCAAGAGATTTCAAGTAAGCAATTTGCACTGAAGGCCCCTGACGAAAAACTGAGGGCCCTGGCAGCTAGGCCCACATTCCCGGGGGCAATCATGGGCTGGGCTGGGGAGTGGCGCCCCCTTCAGGCGGAGCATGAGTTCTCCAGATGCATCAGGATGGACCGGGGGCTTGGCAGGCAGGGTCAGCATCCTGTTCCCTCAGGAGGGGGAGAGAGCCTGGTTCATGGGACCGAGATCTCGGGCTGGGGGCCAGTCAGAGTGATCCTAGATCTACACCCCAATGCCATTATATTAGTTTCAAAGTGAGCTCCCCAGGGACAGTCTGGGCTCAGCTCTTGTGGCAATGGGCCCATCCCTATAGACAGACTGACATGGCCCGGCCGGCGTGAGAGCTCCAGGCTGGGGTGCAGGGGGACACAGGCAGCCTGAGGTCCAGGCCAGCCCGCCCCGCGCAGGGTAATCTCAGCAGGCCTCTGGGGCTCCTGCTTCGCTGCGCAGAAGAAGGGGCTGATGCCGCTTTCTGCAAACGCTGCAGAGGGAAGCGGTGGTTATAAACGGGAGCGCACAGCTTCAGAACGAGGACGGTGCGAGCTTAGCAGCACCTGTGTGAACCATCTCTTGGCTGGGACCTCTGAGGGCAGATGGCGCCCCGCAGTGCTCCTCTGGGCCCCAGGCTTTGTCATGCTGTACCCTCGCACCCTCTGAGGGGCTGCCTGTGGGCCAGGAGCCTTCATGGTGGAGGAGGCAGGTGTAGAAGTGGGTCCCGAGTCCCATTTTACAGAAGAGAAAACAGGCTCAGGGAAGGTGAGTTCCCTGACCAAGGTCACATGGAGAATTTGGTGGTGGGGAACCAGAACACCGACTCGGACCCCCAGACTATTCTTACTCATTCCAACCAAGCCCCCGGCAAAAACTGCTCATGGCCCAACTTACTGCACTTTGGAAATGACCTCCGACACCATCTGCTAAGCACATCATATTACTTATAAAGTTTCCCGTTTCAACTAATATGAGACCCAGTGTTTAAGTATCTTACAGAGCCTGTAAAATCAGTATTGGTTTATTGATAGGAAATGGGTAAACCTTTTTATGTCCCATGATGGCCGACAGCACAAAAACCTCGCTCTCCAGGCAGAAGCTGCAGGAGGTAGAATGGGGGCCCCTGCACTTCCAGCTCTGCTCTGGGAACCAGGCCAGGGCGGCGCAGAAAGTTCTGGCTCACCCACCCCTCTCAGTGTCTTCATCTGCAAGGTGGGGATGATGACGGTGGCACCGCCTCTGCTGGTGGCTGCTGTGGGGTTGTGTGAGATAATCCACACAGAATTCTTACACCAGTGCCTGGGGCCAGGGAGGGTAGACCAACAGCATCTAGTGCAGCTGAGGCCAGGAGGTGGCTGTGGGGGTGGAGGTGAACGGCCCCTCTGAGAGCAAGGACTCGGCTCTCCTGGCCTGGGGTCGGGCACAGGCAGGAGTGGGCGACCGTGGGGTGCGGTTGCTGCTTCTCTGAGCTGCCGCAGGCCCTCTGGACAGCCATGCTCGGGGCAAGCGCTCAGAGCACATGAGGCTCTCGAGGATTTGGCTGGTGTAACGGGATATGTAGGCTCGGGTGACGCGCGTGTCACCTGCCCCTCTGTATTTTTAGCTGTTAATTGGAGTGATTTTTTTCAGCCTTGTACAATCAGGTGCCTGACATGCAGGCCTCTGGACTCCTGAGTCAGGCCAGATGGTGGCCTCAGGCCATGCGTGCAGGCTTTCAGAGAGCATCCCCGTGGCCTTGGGGGTTCTCCCTGCGCAGTGAAAGGGAGGCTGGGGGCATGCGTGGCAGCCACAGGCTGCCTGGCCTGGAATCGTCGTCCCAGCCTGATCTCTGGGTCTGAGGTGTCTTATTCTTTGTGATCTGGTCCTATCCCAGCCTCCTTGGCTAGAACGGCAGGAAGAAGGAAGCAGTTGCTCACAGTGATTACTCCTGTTGCCTGTGGGCTACACTCGCTCTGCAAATTTCCTCACTCCTCAAACTCAGGTTACAAGTGATCAGACGCTAAGCAGCCTGAATGTCTCAATATAAAGGGTATAGGGCCAACGGGGAGAGCCTTGGTGGGGGTGGAGGAGGTGGGGTCTGAAGTCCTGGCTGCAGGGGCCCATTCTGCCTCTTGCAGTTTGTGCAAGCTCGGGCACAAACTCACTTCTCTCTGAGCCTCAATTTAACGATGGCACTCGAACCGTCCAGGGACTGTTCTAAGCGCTTTGCATGCCAGCGACCCCACGCAGTAGGAGCTGTTATACCCTTATGTCACAAATGGGAAAGCTGAGGTACAGAGAGGTTAAGTCACTTGCCCCAAATCACACAGCCAGTAAGAGGCAGAGAACCTTGGTGCCCTGCAATTTACTGTGTAACCCTGGGCACCTTAGCGTCTCTGAGCCTTGATTTCCCCATCTGTGAAGTAAGGATGACATGCCTAATTCATGAAACTGTGGAGAGAATCGAATGGGATCAGGCCTGTGAAATGTGTGACGTGCTGGGGACACTGTGAAACGTGCAAGCCAGTGATGGCTGCTGGTGGTGGCTCTTGCGGGTAGTACTGGGCGCTGCAAGCCGGGGATCTCCCGGGCTTGGGTGTTGTGTGTTTCCAGGTCTATGACACTATGGGTACCATTTTTGTCTAATTTAATTTAACCAGAGTAGAGTGAGGTTCTGTCTTTGCCAACAGCCCCAGCTGGCCTGTCAGGGCCCAGAGACTTGCTGAGCCCCTGGGGACGCCACGTGAGGTCTGGGCAAAGGAAAGTGTCTACCTGGAAGGTCCGCCTTTTTATGACTGGGGGTGGAGCCAGTCGCACTGAATTGAGGAGAGGCAGCAGCTGAAGAGAAAGATGAGTTGGAAGGCCAGAGGGCAAAGGCCAAAGGTCACAGGTGTTCAGGAGGATGCCCGAAGTCGCCAGGAAGGCAGGTGGCCGAGAGGGAATGGAAGAGAGATAGAGAGAAGAGAGATTAGCGAGCACGAGGCATGGGGGAGGGGAGGCCCGGATGGGGCATTCTCCTGGCTTGTGGGGCGCAGCGCTAAGCTTGCCCTTGGATGGTGCACCGTCCCTGGAAGCAGGAGTGGCCCTTGGGATGTTGGCCAGCAGCAGCCGCCAACTGGGAGAGTGGTCATCTTTGGCTGGGCCTGCCCTCTGTGGCCAAGCGGGGCTGAAAAGGCTGCCTGACACGCGGCCCAACATTGCACTGTGGGCCCCGCCCACTCCTGGCCGTGGACAGAGGCTGGGGCAGAAGACTCAGAGTCCCTGGCTAGGTAGGGAGCCACAGGGCCAGCTAAACTGGTAGTGGAAGCCGGGCTGGTGTGTGGCGACCTCTGGGTTCTTTTTTTGGTTGAACAAGAAAGGCCGATGTCAGCGAATCTGGGAGGTGGTCAGGGGCTGTGCCAGGCCAGGCTCCCGGGGGCTGAGCAGACCGAGGGTGTGGCCCGTGTGGGCACGAGATAAGTGCTGCTGAGGTCTCGCCCTGGGGCTGCAGGGCTCAGAAAATAGAGGCTGGGCGAGGATGTCTCTGGCACATTCAACCACTTGTTTGGGAGAGGCAACTTGCAATCACATTATTGAATGTGATTTTCATTTCTGGAAATTCTTGCCACTTTCAATCTCTATACCCATGAAGCATGGCTCTAGGAAGTGGTTAGAACCCATGTCAAAACAAAGATGGCAGATAATCATCCTCTTGTTTTTGAAAGCATTTTAACTCACACGAGGCCCCTGGGATGAGTGTTAAGGACCAGGGGCCACCTGGGCTGAGAATGTGCCCAGCTGGGACCATGGGGGCCCGATCGTGGCCTTTCCAGGTCACTGCTGCCTTCACGGGCAGCTGCTGCACGGACAGCCCCACCCCCTCCCACTAGGGGCGTGAGGACGTGCAATGCTGGGCTCTGCGTCCAGGGAGCCTCTCTGCAGTGCGGCCCAAGGCCTTTCAGAGCAGGGCCTACAAACCTTCAGGGTAATGATCTGGTTGGAGTGCAGGGCGGCTAGCATGCTGCTGCTTAGGGACTCCTGGTGCGGGAGGGGGAATGGAGGTGGTGAGACAGGGCAATGGGGGAGTGCGAACACCAGAGCCACAGGCACCAGCTCCCCCGCACCCTGTCCCGGGGGACTCCACCCCCACCCCTCCCTCCCTCCCTGGAGGTGCTGCAGGCTGCCACAGACGCAGGAACCAGCCTGGCTCTCTTGGCATCTTGTAAACCTAGAGGCCTTCCACCCCACCATGCCCGCGAAACCCCCCAGAAAGCCAATAGATGACTTTTGCTAGACGTCCCCTGCTTCCCTGCTCACTTCCAAATAAACGGCAAGTGCCAGCGGCCTTGCCCTGCCCACCAGCTGGGTCCCCAAACCCGCTCGCACCCCTGCCTGACCCACACTGCCACGGTCACAGTGCCGTGTTTTGCTGTACCCTGTGGCAAAGGTGCTTCTGGAGCCTTCTCTTCCCTCCCTCTCCCTCTCCCTCTGTTGGGCTTAGGGGCAGAGAGCCCTCTCCTCCCCACGCCCTCGCCCTCCTGCGTTCGCTCGGGACTGATGGGCTGCCAGGGCGTCTGCGGCTGTGTTGTCTTTTGCGCTGGGGGAAGCTGTCTTTCTTTCGGGCAACATAACAATCCTGTGAGCCCATCGTTTCAAATAAACACAGCTGACCTTCTATTATTGTATCAGGATCAGGGTGGCCGGAACACCAGGGCCCCTACGTCCCTGGAGCACATGCCGCTGACAGGCTGGCTCTGTCTGCGCTGCTGCCGGCCTGCGCCCCCTGCCCGGGCCCAGACCAGCCGTGGCCTCACAGCCAATGCAGCTACTCATGTTCAAAGCTCCCTGAGGCCTCTCCCTGACCCAGGGACCCAGGGATAGGAGTCTGATTGGCAGGACCCTGTAGCAAGGCCTTCCTGGCAGCCTTCCAGAGCCTGGTGGACTCTGAGCCTGGCTTGTCTCCGCTCCCTCATCCCCCTGCCTGGCCACGGGTGTGTTCCTGGGCACAGCGAGGTCCATGACAGGGGGATGGGCATCTTTGGATGCCCAGGTCTGAGAGTGGCAAGGCCAATCAACAAAACGAGGGGCATTTTCCAGGCCCCGGCTTGCTGGGCCTCTCACTGGAGGCAGCCCTTGGGTCTCAAGAACGGCTCTGCTGTTGGTGCGCCGTTTGCAGGTTCCTCACGGGAGCCAGCAGGCTTTGGGCTTGCAGCCTGGGGTACAGCCAGGGAAAGGAAGGGGCTGGGAGAGGGGCTGGGGGGAGTGGGAGACCATCTTAGCCCTGTTTGAAAAGTGCCCTCTGTTCTTCAAGAAGCAAAGCAGGGAGTTCACCCTTCAATTGATACAGTCGGCCCCAGTTATCCCTTTCCATTAAGGTTGGGTCATCTGAAATAATGACTAATCCAAAAGTCCCTCTGAATCAGCCAGGGAAGGCAGCCAAACATGCACACACCGTCACGCACACACGCACACTCGGTAGGGATTCTGACACACACACTCGCACAAGCCGCCTGGCCTCACAGAGAAGGCGATGTGCAGAGGAGAAGCAGCCGGCACTCGGAGTGGCAGATACACACCTGCTGGGGGACGCGCAGCCCAGACCGCGCGGGGCAGAGACACAGACACGAGTGGCGGGCGAGCGCGAGTGCCGGAGACTGGCTCTGCACAAACACACGGGCTGACCACAGGCACACTCCCGGGCCCGGCACACACACCGCCACCCCACAGCCCCCGCTCTGGCTGCTGAGCGCAGGGGGGGCCGTGTGCTCCTGCCCCCAAGCTCTGTGGGTGCTGGGAGCTCCAGGGAGATGAGGCTGAGCTGGGGGCTGTGCCCCAGGGTGGATCAGTGTTAGAGGTTCACTTACCCGGTGTGGGTACTCTCCACACTGACCCTGGACAAGAAAGGGAAAGAAAGCGGGTGTTAGGCTCTTGGTGGTGGGCTGTCCGTCAGGGGCACCCTCAGGACTTGTGGACACGCCGCGCACATTCGTCACCCCACCAGCCCCCTCTGGGCCTGGACTGAGCTCTCTGATGCAGGAACACTAATTTACTCCCCCACCCGTGGCTGGCGGCATGGAAGAAACTGCCAAGGCCTGCCTGGATGCAGCCCCTTGGAGCCTGAGGCAGGGCTCTGTGCCATGTCCCGCTTGCCGCGACCACACCGTCAGGAGTTACGCTCCATGCCTGGCATGGAAAGATTGAGGTCCACCCAGTGTTCCTCAACAGGAGCCCCTGGATGGCAACGGCAGCCAGCGGGGCAGGTTGTGGGCAACGAGGCCCTCCGAGATGCCCTCTCTGAGCTGGGGGTGCCAGGTCCCTGTACCATCTCCCTGGGGCAAGCCCAGCGTAGAATCTCCATTAGAAATTCAGAGAGACAGAGAATAGGGGCCAAGAAGGGGGCCAGGCCAGTGGTTTACACACTGACACCTCAAAATCCTAGAGGCTCATGGAGGGGGCTCAGGAAAGACGCTGGGGGCGTCAGGTGGGAGGGGATGAGGAGGGCCAGACTTCAGGGCGTTCGCCCCACCCCTGACGCCTCTGCCTCAAGAACAGAACACAGCCAGAGCAGCTTCCCCTTTCTCTTACACACCCGGCGCCATGGAGGACTCCCTGGCTCTGCTGATGAGAACTAAAGTCTGAAAATAACCGCGCTGGACCCCTTTCCACCTTTAAAAAAAAAAAAAGTGCTCTACCTGAGATGAACATTCTAGAAAACCGCTGTCGGGCCTACCTTTTCCCCTTTTTCTCCTCGAGGTCCCTGTGAAGAGATGGAAACGAGAGTGTTAGAAACTAAAGCCAGAAACACAGTGGCCCCAACCTCTCTGCCGCGGGCATCGGGAGCGCACAGACCGGCCATCCTTGGGGACCCGTCAGGCCCTGCGGGGAGGAAACGCACACAGGTCAGTGGGTGCACAGAGGCAGGCCGATCAGAGGCAAGGGCCTGGCAGGGGCTGTGCTAGAAGCCAGGCTTCCAGGCGCTTTCAGAACGCCCGGAGTTGCAAAGGCTGGGCGCTGCCACCCACGCCTGGTCTTCCTGCGCCAGAGATGTTCCGGGGGGTGTGGTCTGTACACCTGCCTCAGCTTCCTCATGTCAGTGGGCATTGCCAGCCGTGCCCTGTCCCCACGTGCATGGGCGTGGTGACGAGTAGATGCCATCCTTTGTTCATTCCTCCACCCACCAGGATCTCATGGGCCCCAGCTGGAAGGGGCTGCATTTGCATGTCAGGCGGGCCCCTCCTCTGTGGGTGGCCTGCCTCACTCACACCCATCTATCTCCTCGTGGCTTCAGAGATACCTTTGGCAAAAGAGAGGAAGCACGAAGTTAAGGACTTAAGCCTTGTCTTGGGCCCCTTGGAGGAACGTAAGAGATCTTGGGATTTCCTTCCAGGATGTCTTGTCAAATTTACAGGGCTGAGAAAGGAGCCTGAGTTTGGGGTGGACTCATGTTCTCTGGGGTGCACACAGCATCCAGCTGGCTCTCAGGAGCCTGAGCTGAGGCCCTGTGGGAGGCCCCACGGCTGGTGTGGAACGAAGTGGGGGAGGACAAGCACTTCCTGTTTTGAGGACACACTCTGAGGCTGCCGTTCAGTACGTGCTGAGCCCACACCGGCACTGGCCTGTGAGAAAGGTGCTCACGTCAGCTCCATCTTGCAGACAAGGTGAGGGAGACAGGGCTCAGCAAGGGGTTGCATTGGACGTGAGCCCAAGTTTGTCTGACTGTAGGGTCCAGCTGTTTCCACTGTGCCACGCTCTCTGAACTGGGCTAGACCTTGGGAGGCAGGGCGTGGGCTTTTAGACTTGGCTAGAACCACAGGCAGTGCCCTAGCCACTAGGGCCTGAGGTCCCCTCCAGCCACCATCCTGAGGGCCTGTGAGGATCCACCTACTGAACCTGTCTCTTTGGGGCTTGGAGAACCCGGGATCCGCAGGACGACCCTTCTGAGTGGGCGATGAGCCTTCTCTTGACCATGACTGGCCAACTGGACAAACCACCCAATTGGGAAAGTCCCAGGAGGTTCATAAGAAGAGACAAGTGGCCTTTGGGACGATCCATGTGGCACCCCAGCCCATGCAGCTGACTGGCTGACCAAGTGTTTAGCAGAATATGATGCATCGGGTACAAGACTGCAGGTGAACAGGCCACACTTGCTCAGGCAGAGAGGGGAGCTAATTGAGGGAGGGAGGGCCAGGGGCCAAGAGAGCAGCAAAGGCCCGGACTGCACAGACTTTCAGGAGTGAGGCCGGGCACCCCGGATGCTGGCGGGTGGGACAACCGCGGTCCCCAGAGGTGTTTGGTAGCGTAGACACAATTTTATTTCATTCAACTGCCAACATTTAAGAGCAAGGAGAGCACAACGAAAACCTGGATTTCAATTCCCTTTTCAGTATTCCAAGGTCCAATAACACATGGCAACAATCAGCTCTAGCTGAAAAGCGGCTGCCCCTTTATTAAGGCAGGTCACGGGTGACGTGCTGGCTAAGGAGCTTGTTCTGCTTCTGGAGTGCCAGGCATGGTTCTAAGCACTTGGTGTGACTTCACTCTCCCCACCCTTAGGGTAGCCTTGTAAATAGTGGGCTAAGTTGTGGACGGAGAGTTCCCACTCTCCTTTACAGCACTTGTGGGACCCCGATCCTGTCTACATCTTACATCAGGTTCTCGGGGCTCCTGTGAGGTGGGTGGGACAGAGATAACCCCCTTTTGACAGGTGAGGACACAGGTTTAGCACATGAGGGTGAGCCCAGCCCCCCGTGTTGGATGCCCAGCAGAGAGAAAACCATCTGGGGAGAGAAGAGAGTAGGAGACAGACAGATGATAAGCAGGCCAAGATAATTACGCCAGACAGAGTGTTGAATTAATAGCTCGGGGCCCCCATGCCAAGTCAAACAGGAGTCTAATAGCTCTGTAGCTTGTCGGATTTTGATGGATGACTATGAAGCAGATAGGGGATCCCACTGCCTCACACTGTGAGATCACACGGAGTGGGCTCATGAGAGACGGGATGGCCCCACCCCTCCCCTGAATTAGCTCTGACCCCTGAGCAGATGGGAGACTCATGGGTGGTTAGGTGGGGTGGGGCAGAGGGACTACAGGATGAGGAACCCCATAGAAGAAGTGTTCTTTCTTTCCAGACAAAAGGCCCTGGCAGCAGAAAGGAAGTGTGGTGAGTCCCCACCCCAGCCCCGTTCTGTAGGAGCTGTGTATGTAGCCTCGGGCAATATGCTCACTCAAACACTCTGCCTCGCTCCCACCTTTTGTGTGGTGGGAATAACAAGACATTATGGGGATTACAGAACAGTGCTAGTTGGTAACCATCATCACTACTTGTGAAGTGCCAAGACCAAATAGGGTAGCATCAAGCCACCGGGAAGGGGATGCCCCAAACTCCTGACATCCAAACCCCTTATGTCTCTGCCACGATGGTTACACAGAAGTTTATTCCTGCCTTGGTCTACGGTACTTCAGGCATGGGCACAGCATACTTAGGAACAGGGGCGGGGCAACAGGAAATACGTTTGCACTATGTTTGTTGGGATGGAGAGGAAAGCTGGCTGGGGACCTGGACTCCAACACCAGCCCTTCCACCCACTCCCTCCAGTACCTCACTGCCATTCTTCTGGTTCTGTGGATATCTGAAGGACTTGCCTGCGTCAGGGCCTTTGCACAAGCTGTTCTCCCACATCCCTCCCATGCCATTTTCTCTTAGTTAAATCCTCACCCCTCAGACCCTAGTTCACGTTTCCTTCTCAGGAATGCCTCTCTGGCGCTCAGCCTGGGTGAGGTGCTGTGTACCGCGGTGTCTCCTTTCATAGCACTGATTGCAAAGGCAATTTGTTCATTATGGGAGTGATTATTTAAATGTATGCCCCCCCCCCACTACACTGGGAGCTATGGGATGGCAAGGATGGTGTCTTCCTGACCTGTCTGTATCCCCAGCACCTGGCACAGTGCCAGCATGTTGTAGATACTCCACAGAAAATGTGTTGAAGGAAGGAAGGAGGCAGGGAGATGGGGAAGGAGAGAGGGAATTGAGGAAAGAGAAAGGCAATAAAATGTGGAGGGAAGGAATTTGGGAGCTGGTTTGGATCCTGTTTTGGATGCCCCCTAGCTAGGTGACTTTAGGCAAATCGCTCAGTCTCTCCGAGTGTCAGTCTACACGGTAGCTGTCAGAGGGAACGCTGACGGGACCTGGAGCACGGGGTCATGCTGAGGACGCGGTGTGCTGATCTGCGCACAGCACGTAGCTCCGTGCCCGCCAGACAGAAAGCCTTCATCATGTTGGCTGAGTCTGAGTCAGGCGGCCCTGCTGAGGTCCAGAGGGAGCTGAGCCACCCAGGTCCCCGGCAAGTGGTTATCCACCTCCCTCGGCGGGCGGGGCTCCGGCCCCCCATGCCCTGTCTCAGTTGTCTCCGTGTCTCACCCAGCACTTTGAGCCCGGCTGGGCAGAGAGACAGGAGCCTGCCGTGTTCCTCGCACACCTGGCATAAACCAGGCCTGCCCGCAGAAGGTGGCTGCCCACCATGTAGATGTGACCAACCTGCGGGCCAGGGCTGGCCTCTCTGCTCTTAATGGCCCCTCAGTCCCTCTGAGAACGGGCCCCTCTCCTGGAGTGGCTGCCCCCTGACAAAGGCAGACCTTTCCTTTCTGGAAGAAGTGGCCCAGGGCAGACTGCAGAGAGAGGAAATTCCTTTAAAAGGCCCTGCAGAGTCAGAAGGGGCTGGAGGAAGATGGAGGCCGGTCTGCTTCTCCAACTTTGTGCTGGTGGGGCAGCATCGCCTGGAGTCCTGGGGCAGCCCAGAGCAGGGTGGGCATGAGGAAGCCAGGCCAAGGATGGAGTGCTGGACAGGCTCCCTACGCCCTCAGTGTGAGTGCATCCCAGAGGGGGTGCTAGCCTCCGACTCCGTGTGACATCGGCCAAGTGTGAATTCTCTCTGGATCCCCCTTGCCTCGTTTTTCATGTGGAGAAGCTCCCTGCCCACCTCTCCTCCCTTCATCGGTGTGAGGACCTAGGGGCGTGCATTGCACACAGCTAAGGAGTGTTTGTGGGGCACCTACTTCCGCTGCCCCTGCTGGGCCCGTTTGCCGGGCAGTGCTTGGCTGTGGCCCAAGTGGTCCAAGCTGATCCCCCACCCCTTGAGGGAAGATAGGAAGGTTGGGGTCTTACCATCTCCCCTTTTGGTCCGGGGTAGCCCTGGAAGGAAAAGAGCGTGAGTGCCAGGCACACTGTGTGCAAGCCGGAAGCCCCCTGCCCTACCACGTGTGGCCCCTCCCTCCACCACCAGGTCCTGTGAGAGGAGTGGACGTGATTGCCACAGCCGACTCGCTGTGCTTAGCTCTGGCCTGCAGAGGGGGGTGACCAGGTGGTGGCCAGGCCTTCATCTGAGGGGACGTCATCTGCTCGGGGGACGAGAGCGCGAGTGGGACTGGACTCAGCACTCCCCGCCTTCCATTGCGGGGGAAGCTCTGAGCGCACTGGGAGGTTGAGCTCTCTCCCAGCTCACTCTTTCCCGAGAGTGGGGAGGGGTCTCCTTTCCCCCAGGAGCATTTGTGTCTGGGGCCAGGTCAGACGAATTGAAATGAACAGAGAGGAAGTTCAGGGTGGGGAAGCAGCCTCTGTACAGACTGGGACACGTGTGTGGGGTCTCCACCAGGATGGGAGACCCCGGGGACATGGGAGGCGCAGGAGCGACAGTCGGGGAGAGTGCCCGGGCTCCTTTTAGAATTGGTTGTTGAGTCCTCCCTACCCAGCCGCCTTCTAGGAGCGCCCCAGCATCACCCAATTCTAGGATGGCTCTTGCTCCAGACGTTGAAGGCCCAGCTTGGAGGCTGTGGGCGTGTGCCCTGCGGAGGCGTGTGCCCTACGGAGGCGTGTGCCCTGCGGAGGCGTGTGCCCCGCGCACGCGCACTGGGGCCAGGGCAACCAAGTCTAATGGCCCCTCCTCCCTTCCCACTGGCAACAGCTTTCTGCCCCCCAAATGTCATTCTACCTAAAGCTTCTTCCAAGGACTTGGGGTCTTGCAAAAGGACCGAGAGACCCCAGGTCAGTGACCTGGGCCAAGCGAGAGGGAGGAGTCCCGGCCCAAGAGGGTCCACTCACCGGTTTTCCGTCTAGCCCGATGGGACCCTGAAAGCAGAAAGAGGAGAGCTGTAAAGGCGGAGCTCCCAGGTGTCCTGCCGAAGAGGCAGCCTGGGGCCATAGGTAAGTGTCCAACAGCTAGGGTTCAAGTGTCTGCTGGTTACATGACCACGAGTAAGCCAGTTTCCCACCCTAGAACAGGGATGAGAATAATAGACCTTCCTCAAAGGGTCCCTGTGAGGAGTGAGGGAGACGTCATCTATGAGATGCCCTGCATGAGGAGGACCTGATGGGGGCTGTCACCGCTGCTGTCACAGGCCTCTGTCTCACCCTGGGCGGAGAGTGGACAGCGTGTCCCTAGAAATGAGGACTGGCCAGCACCGAGGCCTGCGGAAGGGATAACCAGCTGCTCCTCTGCCCTCCCTCTTAGAACTTGTCTTGGGCTCCCACGCAGGGGTCACAGGACATATAGACACCTACCTCCTGGCCACCTCACTGCCTCCTCCAGGCAGACCTCCTCTTAAGGCCAGGCTGGAGGTTGTTTCCCTGCAGTGAGTCATCTGTTCCACATTCCAGGGTCCTACCAAGGTTTACCAGCCTCTGACTTCACTCACCTGTTTCTGTCCTGCTGTCCCTTTATTTCCATACTGATTTCCCCGTCCACACTTGCACTATGAGCCAAGCACTGAGCTTCTCTCCTCCCCACGAAAGGCTGCGGGAGAGGGTCCTTACTGACCGGGGTTTGGAAGGGCAAGAGCAGCCTCAGGGCTGGCCCCTCGTGAAGTTTAACCCCGCCAGGCCCGGGGGGTCAAGAGAGTCACAGCTTACCTCAGCTCTCCCCACTTACCGGAAATCCAGGAAAACCTCGAGTGCCCGGCTGACCCTGAAAAGAACGGAGAGGAGTGAGGAGGGTGCGGAGGAGCTGAAACTAATCCTTAGTGCCCTGGTTCACCTCTGTTCCCAGAGGGGCCTGGTCTCCCTCCCAGTCCTCTGTGACCATCCGGGGAAGACGCTCCCCATTGTGAGCGGGCTGTGAGGGAGGATGCAGATGGAAACGGAGCACAGGACATCTCCGCCCCGGACTGGGGGTGGCGGTGGGGGAAAGAGACGGCCAGCATCCCTTGGGTCTTGCTGGGAAGTCCCTCAGGGCTCCTTGGTTCTGTGGACACTCTGAAGCTCGGCATGTAAACAGGTGATGGAGAGCGAGGGCATCGGGGACCCAGCCCGCAGCACACTGAACTCCTGACCTGTGGTTTTTATTTACACAGTCATTACTCACGGCCACTTATCTACGGATAGTTTGGATATCGGTGGCTATCAAAATTTGACCTTTGAGATGTGTGTTTTGGGTCAGCATGAGGTTGCTTGCCTTCCTCTCAGCGGGCCTCTCTGAATTTTTGGGTCCCCCCCATCTTTGTGGGGCACAGATGAATTCATGCCCATTTTCCTGGGGGTGCAAAGGGCCACGTATAAGGTACTCAGGTTGTGGACTACGAGCAGGTTCACTGGTTTACGGTCGGTATTTAGGACACAAGAGACGCACTCAGGCCGGAGGCAGCACGAAGCTGTGCAGACCCAGGACTGGGGAGGGCGGCGCAGGAGGTCACGGGTGACGGGGAGCCAAGGGGCACGCGTGCTGTCACTCTCCTTCTCCAGAACCAGTATTGGCTCTCTTTTACTCACACGCCTCACGGTCATCCTCAACTGCATCCCGATCTGCGGTTTCAGGTCCTTTCCTGCCTCAGCGGCCTTTCCCTAGGCACACCGCATCTTTCAGAGGTTCAGCTCTCGGCTTGGAGTCCCGCTGGCCGGAGACGGCCACGGTCTCTTCCCAAACTTGGGCTTTTCCACCTGGCTGCCTCTACCAACGACGGCTATGTGGCTCTGAGCAAGTTGTCCACCCTCTCTCTGCCTCAACTACCTCATCTAGAGGATGGGGATAACTGCATAACCTCACAGGGTCATTGAATTACATTCCGTCCTGCTGGCAAAGCCCTTTGAAATGGTAGCTGCCGTCATCAGATGTTCGTGGGGTTGAATAGAACCTAGGAGCACCAAAACAAAGCAAAATTGCTTTGGAGCCCAATATCTCTTGGGATTCAAGGAGGCTTGTCCTTGCCAAGCAATAGTTTCGGAGTCAGACCCTAACCAGAGGAAGATTTCTCTGGACCCATCTGCTGTGAACCTCAAACATCGCCAGGCTGCTTTGCTCCTTCTTAAAGCTGTGGACGCAAGCGCTCAGGAGACATGCTGGCTGAGATGTGGACCCTGCCGTCAGGGTGGGCGCACTGGCCAGGCGGGGAGGATGCTGCAGGCTCGCGGAGGGCTTGTGGCAGGCATCCAAAAGGGCCAGAGGGAAGAGATGCCGCTCATGCATCAGAAGCCCCCCCCCCCACCAGCTTCTCTCCTGTCAAGGATAAGTGACGCTAAGAATAGCACCAAGGAGAAAACCTGGAAACAGTGCCATGTGACCTCTGCAACCTGCCACTGTAAACTTTGGACTTCTCTGAATGCTGAGATGCCTGAAGGAAAGGTCAGGAGGAGAGGATTCCAAGAAGCGTCTTCAAGTCCCACTCGGGCTAATGTTTACGTGGTAGAGATAATCACATGGTTTGCTAATTACAGAGCCTGCCCGGGTAGCAGGAGGCATCTCTCCAACCCAAAGCCAAGTGCAGGGCTAACCAAGGCTTTTTCAGGGATCTTGGGAAGAGTGTTGTCATTGACCAAATGGAAACTCGGACTCTACTTCCTGGAGAGTTTGGGCCTGGGTAAGGCCCTTGGAGAGGCTTGGGACTGGATTTTAATTTACAAATTCTATGCTGAGGTTGGACATCCTTTCCAATGTTTATTGCCAGTGCTATTTATTTGTGAACAGCCTGTTTGTATTCTTTAGCAATATTTTCTACTTGGTTGTTTGTCCTTTTCCTATTGATTTGAGTAAAGCTCTTTGTCAAGCACAGTAACTCTTGGATAATCATGTGCTGCAGAGATTCTGTCCAATGGGCTGTCTTGCTTATGATATATTTGGTGCCATGTGGAAGTTTTACATTTCTGTTGACAAACTTATCAATCTTTTCCCGTTGGCTTCTGGGTTTAATGCTGTGTTTTAAGGGCCTTCCCAAGTTAAAAAATATAAAATGTTTGCTCATGCTTTGTTCTTGTATTTTAGGGTTTCATGTTTTACATCTAAGCATTTTATTTATTTGAAATTTATTCTGATATAGCAAGTGAGGTAGATATTCATCAATCTGTTTTTCTCTTTTCATTGTGAAATCAAGCCTTTATCACAGACCGATTTCCAAGATGCATTTGGCTTTATTTCTGGCCTCCCTGTTCTGTTTTATGTGCTGTTACACTTGCTCTGTTTTTCCGACACCTGATGACAAAGAGTAGAGCAGCTAGCTCCCTCTTCACCCCTCCCCTTACACTATCTTTCAGAATTTTCCTGACATCCTCACAAACATTTTTCCAAGTTCACTTGAACTACGATCATACTAAAATTATGGATTATAGATTTGTAGATTAATATTATATCCTTCTAAAGGAGAACGAGGGAAACAAGCTTACATTGCTCTCTGAAATCTCCTCCCTCAACTCAAAGCCAGGGTGGAGAGGGAGCCTCGTGGGTCCCCGGTGTTTGGAAGGGAACCCTGTATCTACCTGCTCTTCCCTACCTTCTTCCTACCTACAACTGGTGCAGGATAATGCAACACGGGCAGACAGAATGTTCTGGTTGGAGCGAGCCTACCGGAAACCCTCCCTTCCCTTCTGTCTGACTCTGGAGAGAGACTGTCATGCATCTGCCCAGAGCCTGCCTCGTTTTACCTCCCTCTCTCCAAGTCAGCGCTGTCTTCCACAGAAGACCCTGCTGCTAAGCGTTTAATCACTGGCTGGGGTGGGGGAGAGTGGGAAGGAGAGCCCTGCTTTGTACAGCATTTGCCGATTTCTGTGGTGGAAATATTCCCACCACGGCTGATGTCAAGCTACGAATGTGATATCGTTGAACACAAAGTTGGGAGGGATATGAGCGACGGGCTCCTGAGGGCCAGGGTGACCAGCTCCGTACCCTCCCTCTGAACTCCAGCAGCAGACGGGGGGGCCACTCCCCTTGGACGTGACAAGGATGTCTCAAATTCATCGTGTTCAGATTGAACTCACCTCCCCCAGAAAAATCTGCTCCTCCCTCTGGGGAAGGCACCCCCATCCACTCTGTTACCACATCAGAAATATGGGATAGTCTTGGACTCCTCCCCTCGACCCCCATTTTCATCACCACTGCTTTCTGTCAATTCCACCTTCAGAATAGCTCGCCAGCCCTGCACTCCCCCAGCCCCAGTGGCTGTGCTGCAGGCCACGACTTGATGGCAGGTGCCTCCCAGCCAGGCCCCCACCTGCAGCCTCTTCTACACATTCTCCGCGCTGGAGCAGGGCGATCGGGAGAGCTTTTTAAACCACCAATCTGATCTTGTCCTTCCTCCAAGAACACAACCCAAGGGCTCTCCACTGCCCTCAGGAGCAAGTCCAGACTCCTGAACATTGTGTCCAGGCCCTTCGTGATCAGATCCTTGCTACCTGGCCAGACTCATCCCTGCTTGGCTCTGTAAAGAACTTCCCCATTTCTCCAGTAGTTCACAGGAAGCCTTCCTGCCTCGGGGAATCAGTGCTCCCCCCAAGTCTGGTACCCGAGTAACCTCTGCTCATCCTTGATCACAATTTAGTGATGCCTTCCTTTCAGAAGCCTTCCGGGCCTCCTCCTGTCTCCACAGCTCCCTCACCGCCCCAGGCTGAGCACTGGCTGCCGCTATTGTAATCACTGTGGCATTGCTGGTCTCTTAGCAAAGAGGCAAGCAGGCTGCAGTCAGGGTTTCCTCGTCTCCCAGTACCTGGCATGCAGGAGGTGCCTAAAAGATATTAATGAAATAAGTAAACCAAGAAGCACTCAACACGTGTATCGACCTGACGGGGGTGTCTCCTTGTCAACAAGGGCTGCAAGCTCTGGTAGCTCCTCCTGGCCCCTGAAGAGAAGCTGGGGGCCTCAGGGAAGGACTGAGCTCCCTTTGAGATGGGGGTCATTTCCTAGCCTGGCAGGTGTCCTGTCCAGTGCCTGCTGGGCCAGCCAGCCTCTTGAGGCCCCAGCCTCCCCCTCAGTTTAATGGGACAACCGCTCCGGCATCTTGCCTCATTACAACATGAACCATCCTTCTCAGAAGTGCCTGGATGGTTCTCCTTTTGCTCAGACCACTTATGAAACTCTAAGAGAGGAGGCAGGGGGCCCCTAAGAGCAGCAGGGCTGGTTCTTATTAGCAGCACGTATGCTGGGCCCTTCTGGGCTGAGTGGAAAGCCACGTGGTCCCATCGTCTCCTGCAGGGGGCCTGCCCACTTGACCTCTACCTTTTAACGACAGATGACCCCTTTTTCTTCCCTTGCCCTGCTCTCACCAACTCCAGGTGGCTTCTAGGAAGGAGCTGATGGGGTTGCCCTGGTGTTTAGTGAGGACTCAGCAGGCATGGCCCCTGCCATCTGGGTGATGGTCACCCACGCAGGTCAAAATTGGAGGGTGCTGGGCTTGGCCAAGCTTCCTCGTGCCTCACCTAGTGCCACACAGCACCAATAGGAGAACGCTTTTTTTCTCCTTAAGGTAAATAACCGTTTAAACAGTAGAGCTTAAAACATGGAAGGCAGTGTCGGGAAAAAACGCTGGCTGTGGAATGCAACTGACCTCCAGCACCGACTACCGAGGCGACCACAGGCGGGTTACAGAACTGTTTCCGTCTCTGTGAAATGGACTGGCGGGCCCGCCTCCCAGCTTTGCTGGAAGGGGTGAAGGAGACTGGCGCATGGGAAAGCTCCGTGAGGGGGGCGCTAGGTGCCCAGGAGACAGAAGACATCGCTGTTACCTGAACAGAAGGGACTTTCACCATTGGAATCAAATCCGATATGGAAGCTGTGTTCCTGATTAGGCTCATGATGTGGGGCCTGAAGCCAGGGGAGCTGAGGCAGACCACTGCCCCGAGCATGCTCTCCAGGAGTGAGGCCTTCTCTACAACTTCTAGGCGGCCTGTTGACAAGATGCTGCTGGAAGATGCTGCTCAGAGAGTGTCCGAGCAACAGCTTGGTCGACCCAATGGGATGTCTGCGGTCAGACCAGGCGGCAGACGGAGATGGTGGCCATCTTTGCGTTACTCCCTGTCCTCCTAATAGGCCCACCCCATACACCATCCTTGCGGTTATAACCTGGAGGTCTGTCCTTCTCGGTAACCTTCCCATATCCCAGTCGCCCCCTGACTGGGCACCGCCTTTGTCAGGGACAGCTGGGCTCAGGGCATCCGTGCCGTGGCTCCCCCGATACACCAAGAGGCTTCCAGCCCCGAGCGGGCTGTGGCCACGTGAGCCTAGAGTCACGGGGACCCTACCCCGCTATCTGGTGGGCTGCTTTAGCTGCAGGGTTCTGAGTGCAGACTCTGAGCCACATGGTCTGGCTAAGAGATCAAATCCCAGCGTGACTACATTGCAGTGTTTGACCTTGGGCCGGTTACTCAACTTCTCTGTGCCTCGCTTTTCTCCTCTATAAAATAGAGATGGAAATAGTAGCTGCCTGTGGGACTCCTGTGAAGATTGAGTTACTACGTGGAAAAGTCTTCGGATACTGCCTGCCCCAAAGTGCGTGCCAAGTGTCGGCCCTTAGCATCATCGCTGTGGTCTGGGCCAGAGGAAGCCTTGCCGAGAAGGAGTGTCTACACAGCCCAGGACCCTTCGAACCCTGGCTCCAGCCTGGATGCTGACCTGCCGGACGGCCTTCGGCTCCCCTGTCTGATCTTCCCCGTCTTCAAGCAGCGGGATTGGCTCCACCTCTCAGCTCTCGCCACAGCCCCGCCCTGGCTAGCTCCTCACGACTCCCTTCATTGGACTTAGTAATTCGCTCTCTGATCCCTATCCTTAGAGTGTGGGCAGTCTAAGACGGTGGCTTCCCAATGGCTCTCTCCACTGAAGGAGAAGACTATGGCAGGCGGAGCTCCATCCATCCATTGGGCTAGCCTTAGCCTCCGGAAGCTGTTCCCTGAAGAGAAGGTACTGCTCCCCTCACTCTCTCGTAAATAGCAGGTCAGGAAAAGCACACAGCAAAGCATTGCGATGGTGGCCTGTGGCTGTGGTGAAGCCCTGGATGCCAGGGGCCCTGGGTTCTGATCCTGACCTAGCCTCTATGTGTGGGACCCTGGCCAAATCCTTTCCCTCTCTCTGGACCTCAGTTTCCCTTTCCCAGAGGGCTATGCTAGACCATTGCAGAGGTCCTTTCCAAGTTGACATTTGGTGATTTTATTGAAGCCCGTGGTTCCGGCAGTCTTTGAGAAAAACAGCCAGTCCTCCTTCCCATAGTCACGGTATCTTCCCCCATCACCACCCACGTCACCCTTCCGGGCCCTAAGAAGCATATCTGAATGGAATCATCTCTGATTTTCCCAAGCCCCCTAGCCACTGGGAGGAGGAACTAAGACACAGGACCCAGGCTGAGCACAAAGGGAGCCTTTGAGGGTGAGTGGTGGATCCGGCGTCTGCCGGGACCGGGAGTGGGTGTCGGATCAGGGAGTCTGGACCTGAGTATTTGCTTCATGGGCTTCCGGAAACATGGCTTGTCTCCTGGAGCAGAAGCACCCCCTCCAGACGGGAGTGGGCACTTGCTCCCCTCCGCCTGCAAACAGTAAGGCCACCTCGCAGCTGCTGCAGCTTCGTGGCTAGAGGGTAGGCCCTTGCACACCCTCCCGGCAGGCTGTAATTTAGGTATATTTAGTCAGGCCCCTCTCGTTAACATCAACACAGCACTGAGGCCTGGCCTGGCAACCACATCACATGTCGTGTCTGCCACACCCAGAGGCAAAGCTTCCACCCCAAGCCCTTCTCAGTAACACACCCATCCTGCCCACCCCCCAAGAAAAGCAAAAACCACTTACAGGGGGGCCTCGGGGACCGATGATGGACATCCCGGCATCTCCTGGGGTCCCCTATGGAAGAGAGAGAGAAGAGAGGGGTAGGGAGCGAGGGGCAGGGGCAGCGGGGGAGAGGGGTGGGAAAAGAAGAGTCAAAGGGAGGGGCTGGCAGGGGGGGAAGGAGAGGCATGCGAAGGTCGGGTGCCAGCCGGAGGTGGAGGGCAGAGTGGCCAGGGGTGCAGGGAGGAGGGAAGACCAGGGAACAGGAGACGCACGGGGGGATGAATGAGACAGCCAGAAAAGATTGAGCAGGGCAGCAGGGAAGCAGGAGGAATAAAGCAAGAAGAGGTGTAGCGAGAGCAGAAGATGCGGAGACCGGGGAAAGGGGGCGGTGGGACCTCAGGCCGGGAAGTGGGAAGAAGAGGATTCAGCGCAGTGACGGGCAAGAGGGTGGCACAGGGCGGGGGGAGGGGAGGGAGGAAGGGGGGACACAGCTCAGCCGTGGCTGCTCAGGCCCCAGAGGCCTCTCCCCACAGCCCTGCCCAGGACACTCTCCAACCTGCCCCAGCTCCAGTCCCAGCCAAGTTTCAGCCCCCTGGGCCTTCTTCCCCGTCCCCATCCCCAAATACCCGTGTGGCTGCACTCCCTGCAGCTGGTGAATGGAGGCTGGCCTGCCCCATGGGTGGAGCTGCTGAACATAGAGGGCGGGGACGAGACACACATGTGCTGTGAGGGCCCAGCAGCCCTGAGCCTGAAGGCTGGAGCTGCCGGGAACTTCCTCGTCCTAGTTTCAGAGTGACACCGAGGGGTTACGTTTGGGCCAGAATTTGGTGGGGAGGGGCAACAGAAGGAGGATGAAGGGTGTATGGAACAGAGATGGAGGTGAGAGGTGATGCTCCGAGAGAAGGACCCAGCCTGTGCCCTGCTGGGAGGAGGGCAGGGTGCTGCTTTCCACACAAAACAGCGACTGGTGCACGCCCTACCTCTGGGAAGGGTGACTGCCCGAGGCTCAGAGTCAGAGTCCCGAGGCCACAGGCGGCCTCCGCAGGCAGGGAGACCCACTCAGCCAGCGAGGCTGGAGCCTTAGCCCAGGAACCCCAAGACCCTGCCTGATGGTGTGGAAGCTATTAGGAAACTGGGCCATGAGAGGCTGAGAATGCAGCAGGACCTCTGCTCAGCCTGCACGCCAGCAGGAGGGCTGAGCTGGGGGCCTCGGAAAGGCCCCCAAGAGTCCACGGGGGTGGAAGCGAAGGCTGGGGCAGAAGGGCAGAGGGGAAAGTGTGGACTCACCTTCTCACCTGGTTGGCCCTTTACTCCCTGGGACAGCCACATGCAACACGGGGTGCAGGGAAGTGAGAGAGGGAGAGAAAAAAGAAAGGATGAGAGAGAGGCGCACACTCAAGAATCTGTGTTGATGGCACAACAAGCAAACAAAAGAAATCACCGTGAAATAAGAAACAAAACAAAACACAGATGCTGACACATGGCAGGTCCCGCATTCAGCAAGCACAGGGTGTGGACGGCTATTGCCTCAGCCCTTGGTCTGGCCCCAGCCAGCCACTCTAGATAACGGAGAGAAGAGTGGCAGGGGCCTTACCAGGCCTTCTCCAAGTGTGTGTGTGTGTGTGTGTGTGTGTGTGCATGTGTGCGTGAGAGAGAGAGACAGAGACAGAGAGAGAAGGAGAGCCCACCCAGGTCAGAAAATCTGCCCAAAAGCCGTGGCCCCAGCTAGGGGGCCATCCAAGGTGGAGGTGGGAGACTTTCTCAAGGACTGAATTAGAAGGTGGGATCTAGTTGGTATGAAGGTCCAGCTGAGCACCAAGCACAAAGCTTTGTCAAGCTCGACACACCAGGAGTCCTCAGGGCTGGCCAGGCAGGAGAGGGGTTGGAGAACATGGAGAGACAGATAGTAGGACACACACACCTGGGAGGATGGAGGATGGATCTGGGATGCAGAGGAAAATGGGTAATTGCCCAGGGTCCCTGTAACCATGGTGACCAGTGGACAGACAGCTCCAATCAACCCTCATCCACAGAAGCCAGTGGCGCCACCCCTGGTGAACCACAGGAACAGCTCAGGCATTTCACACCCACTGGCCACCCCAGTTCTTATCAGGTGGCTTATGTCAGGACTACAACTGGCCAGCCAAATGGGTCCATTGCCACATTCACAATAGCACAAGCAGCGTGAAACCCCCAGCTTGAAAACAGCTTTGTGTGGAAGGAAATAGGAGGCCTCCTGTGGCTCGCCCTCCTGTCCCGCCGCTGTGGGCCCAAGCCAGGCTCAGACGGAGACTTGCTGGGCGAAGCCGTCCACAGGGCCTGAGAAGGAGGGCAGGAGGGGCAGCAGTGGGGGGCAGGCCTGGAGGGGCTGCTTTGCATTTTGCAGCCTGCTGTGCAGCCTGGTAGCTGCACTCAGAGTAGTTTCCTGAAGCTTACCTGTTAGGGGCAAAGAGTTTGGAGTCTGACCGTCAGCTAGGGTGCAAAACCCAACTCCACCCCAAACCTGGGCTGACCGAGTCTCAACGTGCTCATCAATACGGCAAGAACGTGGAGGGCTGTGGTGGAGAACGTGCAGGGCTCAGGCGCCCCCCACAAACAGCCCCCGAGAAAGGCTGGCTGAATGTTGTTTCCCTGCTCTGCACCCAGTGACAGTTTGGGGACTCTGTGTTTGGAGTCAGAGAACTGAAGAACAGAGACAGGGTCAGGCAGGAATTCCACAGAGCTGTGGCCTTGGAAGTGGTGGGACAGCCTCACATGGAGTGGCGCAGGGCGTCCAGCCTCCATGCCTTGACAGATGGCCCTTGGGTGGGCCCTGTGGACACTTGTTCTGAACCTCTGAAATGTCCCAGGTCCTGGACCTAGGTACTGTGGCTTCACCTTAAGGATCAGACCCTTGTAGAGCCATGAGGCCAGTGTTGGGGAGGGGAAGCAGCTTTGTCAGGGTCAAGGGCACAGGTCGGAGTCAGGCTGCCTGGATTCAAGTCCTCGATCAGCCACTCCCGGGCCATGTGACCGTGGGAAAGACACTTAACATGTGAGCCTCCATCTTCTCACGTGAAAGAGGGGGCTGGGAACTGTGCCCACCTCCTGCAGTTCTTGTGAGGCCGAATGAGCTGATGTGTGTAAGGCTCTTAGCACAATGCCAGCACGCAGTTAGCACTCTCAAGTGTTAGCCATGGTCTGGATGCCTGTTCTCTGACACCAGGCTCACACGTGCAAGCAAACACACCAGGATGCCGTACCCAGGCCTAAAGGTGAGCAGCCCAGGAGGTGAGGTTATGAGGAAAAGCATGTGAGTGGCATGAAAAGATGGCATAGGGATCACCAGGGGCACCTCGGAGCCAGGATAAAGGTCGAGGCTGATGGCAGGTGGGGAGTCAGGGGTCAGACAGGGTGGCGGTGAGGCTGGCATATGGCCGTCACCGCCTTAGGCTGCCAGCCTGAGTCTCTCCTGCCCTTTCTAGCCCCTCGGAGGCTGGGAGCCACCAGGACTATCCCTCGCACTGGGACCTCCAGGGCCAGTGTCAGCCTCCCCATTCCTGAGCTAGCCTTGCGCTGCCCAACATTCGTGTTCCCCTTTCGCCATCTTACTTTTTCAATAGGAGACGTTAAATGTTTGAACTCCCAGCCTCCTCGTGAGGATCTGAAAGCGCTACCTGGGGCGAACCCCACCTTCACCGTCTTCTAGTTTCTGTCTAGGGAAGGTGCCTCCTGAAGCTGGCTCCACCAGTTTCCACAGAGCGTTGGAGGCTGCAGTTCTCACTGTCTTTGCTGCTCTTGCCAGGGCGGCATGGGGCGGGCAGGAGGGTGCTGGGGGCGGGGCGTGGGGTGGCTGCAGGGGCAGCTGTAAATCTGTCGGTGAGCAGCCAGCCTCGGGGATGGAGCGGGAGGGAGTCCTCTCAGTGTCAAGAGGAATTCAGGCCTCACCCTGCCCTCCCAGTAGGTGATTGGCAAAGAGCTTGATTCTTGCTTTTTCTTGGATTTTTCCTTTGCCATGGCAGCTCTCTGGAGGGTAAAGCCATATGGCAAGATCTGAAGGGTTGAAATAAAACATCTCTTCTCCTGGCCTGTGCCTCTCTGAAGCTGACTTCAGCGAGGGAAGAGGGAGGGCCAAATCCCCCCTTTCCCCCTTTCCCTGGCAGGGGCAGGCAACACCTTGCCATGGTTTGGAGGACAGGCTAGCGTGGAGAAGCAAGCAATGGCCACCCAAGCAGGGAGAAATGCGCCAACTCACCACACGTCCAGGCATCCCAATGGCACCTTTGTCCCCCTGATGAAGGAGGCAGAGACAATTAGACGTGGCTGGAGTGGGGCCAGCATGGGAAAGATCCCATGGGCTGGCTGTGCACCCAAGACCTGTTTTGCTCGGGCAGTTGGGCCGATGCCCAGGCATCGTGTGAGTGAACTTGCCCATTCAGCCCCACGGACTGTTTGGCAAGCAGCCACCCCTATTGCTATCTGCACGCGGGCATAGTACTGTGGTAAGAGCACTAATGTGGGAGTCTGGTCCCCAGCTGGGGCCTCAGTGTCCCTATGGGTTCCATAAGGGGTCCAAGGCTCTTCCTCCCTCAGACTTCTGTTGCTGCAACCCATTCCAGCTATTGCCAGAATGCGCTACATCCTTGCCACGCTCAACTTCAAGGCACAGAGCCGGGTGAGTGGCAGCTCCCGTGTGACAGGTGAATCACTTCCTCAGGTCTGTCTTTGCCGTAGCCGGGGGGCAGCGCCCACACTCCCTGGCTGAGGAGACTACAGACAGAGCCCTTCCACACGCCCCTCCTCGTGGCCACCCCCAGTACCAACAGGAAGGACCGTGAGCCATGTGGACGCGGCCACATCACGAGCTGCAGCTGTTCGGAGGGAAAGCTTTGTTTCGTAGCCAGGGGTTACATCTTCTCACTCTGGAAATCCGCTTATTAAGTTTTGTTCCTCCCCTTTTGGTAGAAATATTTTTTTGCAATCATACATGTGCAGACATCATAAATTCTGGGGTGGGCCTGGGGTTTGCTGGGAGCCTGGAAGGCTGGAAAGCAGTGGGGGCTGAAAATGAGATGGCGTTTGTCCCGCTGGGCAGGTGAGAGCTGGGCCTGTGGATCCCCCTGAAGGGTGTGGGCATTTCTGGGGTGATTCTCGTCTGCTCACCCTACTGAGGCAAAATGTCTTGAGAGACAGTTAGCATCCCAAGATGTATGTGGAGGCACCAGCGAGTAGCAACTGGCTCTGAAGTTAGGCTCTTGGGACATGTACCTTTTCAAGACCAAGGGTATCCTCAGTAAAACGTTCTTGGCTGTGCGGCAGGGTAGCAGCACTGCTTACAAGCATGGCCCCGTCTCCTTAACCTCCCTGAGCATCTGCACCTCTGTCGTGGAGGCTGCCATGAGGTGGCGTCTCCGGAGCGCTTACTCCCCGCGCCTGCCTCCCGGGGAGTGTTGCGTAAGTGGCATCTACAGGTAGCAAGCCCAGCGGGCCAGTGAATTCTATAAGTGTGTTTGCACTCCACACACTTTGTACTTCACAACAAGGGGCCAGCATCAGCAAACCCTTTGCGGGTCACTCCCAGGTCCCTTCAGGTGGAAGCGTGAGCAGGGCCGTGGCCTGTGGATCCGCGGCCCTTGCTGCTGCGGACGCCAGGCCCACTGAGCGCCGGGTGTGACATCCCCACGGCCCACTCACTCCTGGGCTTTTGAATGATATTGCAGGATGTGTGTTTGGGTTTCTTCTCATTTTGTTTTAAAAACTAATGTTCTTTGCAGTCCTGGCCATAAAACGCTCAGGTTCGGGACGGGCGTGGACCGGCCAGAGACTGGAAACTATGTGCAGCGGCCCCTGCTCTGTGACTTGCCCCCAAATGCTTTTTAAAGATGGATATTGTCAGAAAAAAGCAAAGTCTGCCCACGTTCCCCCCAGTCATCTGATTTTTTCCCTCCTTGGGTTTCATGGGACCTGCTTGCCCGTCCTCCTCTGCTTCAGGGCTTGGGCTTACTGGGAGCGTTCCCATTTTCAAGGCTAAATATTCTCCCACATGCATTTCATTAAGAAAGTCACTGCTGGACACGAATTCTAGAAGCTGTTGAATTAGTCACGAGGTTACAGTATAACGCGCGTCAAAGGAGGGGTATCTGGCATAAGAAGGGCACACACAGGGTGTGCGACCCAGGGGACGTGGCCTTCGGCACAAGGAGAGAAGGCCCCCTGCGTCAGCCCTGGACCACATGCCACACCTCACGTCGGCCCTCTGGCGGGCTACGGCGTCCTGCCTGAGCCCCTCCCCATTCACGGGCGCACAGTGTCCCAGGCCGTACGTCACAGAGCAATCAGTGTCTTCAAAGACTTTAAAGATGGTTCTCAGACTTGGAGCTAGGACCACAGGAAACAGCGGTATGGGGTGGGGCATGATGACAGGGACTTCCCAGAGATTTACAACGGAAGCCTGGACAACTGGACAAGGTATTTTACCTCTCTGGGTCTCAGTTTTCTCATCTATAAAGTGGGCATAAATGATACCCATTTCACTGAGTCCTTGAAAAAATCAAATGTATGAAGAGGGAATGGCATAGTGCCTGGCGCGGATTAAGGTGTCAGTAAAACGTGGCTATTATGATTATGTCTACTTTTACTTCGAAGCCCCCGTGGTTACTTGCCATGGCCTCTCTAGCTTTCAGAAATGGTAACGGGGAGGGGAAACAAAGTTTTTGAGTTTGCTCTCCCCAGAGGGCACAGGGTAAAGCAGAGACAGTGGTCTAAATCTAAGTTAGTATGCAGGCGGATGCCCCTTCTGGGCCTCCAGGATAGGGCCATCTGTCCGAAGTCAGGTTCGGTGTTGGAGGGGCCTACAAGCTGTCATCTGCCTGCCTGCGCCCCAGGAAGATACGAAGGAGCCTGCCGCTCCGCTGTGGGTTAGAGAAGCTGGAGAGAGGCCTCTCACCCAGGTACATCTGCAGGAAAGCAGCTACCAAACTCGCCAGTCCTTGGACTGAGAATGAGCGTGTGAGAGAGATTCGGAAGGAGGAAGAAATAAAAGCTACTTACCGGGAGGCCAGGTCTTCCCATAGGACCCTGCAATGAAGGGGAGAGGGAAGTTTATGAAGGTGCAAGCACTGTGATGCCCGATGGGGCCACACCACCCAGCCAGCTCTGTGACCTCTGTGTGCCCTACGAGTCTGTTATTTTATGAACCCAGCGAGGGGAGGGCCTTGATCGCATTCAAGGGTCACATTCAACCAGTGTTGACAGCTGGACATCATATATTTCCCGATATTCCTCCAGAGAAAGAGACGTCCCTATTTCCCTTCGTCATCTGTTCCAGTCTCAGTTTCCATAATTAAGAAATGCTCTCTTAAATCTAGCGCAGGCATGGCCAACAGATGTCAGCGTGCGTGTGGGTCCCAATGGACTACCTAAAGCACTGTGTTAAAAAGCCTCCGAATCGATTAACAATGTCTGCCACGGGCGTGAGGAGTTGGGCAGCGGTGGCCACACGTTTTGTACCACTTAAGTGATTCCTGCTGCCACTTAAAGCCAACCTCCATGGCCGTGTTCTCTGGGCGCCAGTAGTCCTTGCGCTCGCAGAAGCCTGGGCCTTCCGACTGGAGGACAGAGCCACCCCAGGAGAGGCTCCTGAGATACAAGCGGAGGGCAGCAGACCGGCATTGCAACAAGCTCCATCCCTCACCTCTGGCCAACGGCATTCTCTCTTTGCCGAAGCAGAGAGAACAGGGCTAGGGGGTGCTTCCCAATGTGGTCAGCTTCCCATTTCCTCCTCCTCCTGCCTTGTGGTTTCAGCCACAGTTAAAAGGTTCAGGACTCTTCTGTGCCAGACTGAGAATGTGGGAAGGCTACTTGGGCTCCTCCCCGTCACTCGATGACTCTGGTGGGGGCCAGGTGGGCAGGGGTTGTAAGGAGAGGCTCCGATGCAGCCCCTCTCATGTGCTCCTGCACTGCAAAGCCCCCAGGAGTGGCTGCGCCCGCTCTGGCTGGGGACAGTCCCAAGGCGAGGCCAGCAGAAGCTCTCGGGATGCTGCAGGGACCCAGAGCTGAGCTGCCGGGGTGGCCCAGCAGCCTGGCTGTGGGGAGAAGCGTGTGAGGGAGGTCCCAGGAGTGGGGGAGGTGAGGACTCTTTTTGGTTTTGTCAAAAAAGAGGGAAACACCAGCCCATTTCTAGCAGGTGGTCTGTTGAAGTTTCCTACGGTGGAGTTTATTTTGGAAGATTGATGACAGGAATTGAGATCTGACATCCAAGACAAGCCACGATAAATCATCCCCCTCCTTTCAAGGAGTTTCCTCCCTCTCCGTAACTCAGCAGGCAGGGAGCTGGGCAGCACCGTCAGCAGCTCCCTGCGCCGCCCGGACACGCGGGGAGAATAAATAGCGTCTCACTGCAGATTGGGCTGGCTGTTCTCGCAGCAGGTACCGTCAAGAGGGAAAAAGCTACGGAACTGCCTTCTCGGGGCTGGGATGAAGCCCGGCCGCTTTCAGCAACCTTGAGAAAGATCTGATGCCGAGGGCTGGGCCCTTTCAACTTCAGTCTGCAGCTGCCCCTGTGACCTCTGGGTCTTTTGTTGGCATATCAAATGCTGTCCTCCAGAAGACGCGCTCCTGTTCTCTGGATCTCTTACTTCGGGGGCCAGTGTCCCTGAACGCTTCTCAGGTTCTCTGGAAACGACTTGGCTCCCCGCCCCGCCCCAGGCCTCAGGGCGAGGCCCGGGGAAGGAGCCCCGGAGTGCCGCCTAGAATTTGTGTCGTCTCCTGATCGAACCCACCGACTCCGTTGTCGTAGCAACCACAGTAACAACCACCACCGCCTCCACTACCACCACCATCACCTGCCCGAAGAGACTTGGCGAGAATGGAGCTGCCCACACAACCGTGCGGGCGTCGTATCCTCGCGGCTAGTCCACACTTTCAGCTGCTCACTGACCTGTTTGCTGAATGGGCAGGAGGCTTTCCAAGGACCAAACCTGAGTCGAGATTATCTCTTTCTTCTTTTTAATACCTGGTGCTTCTTTGACTCCACTTCTTTGGGGGGACAAAGGAGCTGGACTAACAATGGGGCATGCCAGCCTTTCAGATTGAAATTGGGACCTGCTTTGGGGGCAGCCATCGTCTGACCCTGGAGGGGTGCAGAGGTGCGTGCAAAGCAAAATGGCAGTCCGCTTCCCCGTGCCAATGATCTGGAGGGACCCTGCAGGGACTGGAGAGCGTAGGGGCTCCCCTGGAAGACAGCGGTCAGTCCCCCCTCCCAGGGCCCGGTTACCAGCAGGGAGCAAGGCCTTTCAGATGTGTGAGCCCGGGCTGTGGCTGGAGTTACTTACAGGAGGTCCTGGAAAAGAGAGAAAATGGCAGGGTCAGTGTCGCTGGTGAAAGTATGGGGAGGGCTGCCTTGGAAGCAGCGTCCAAGAATTCTTCAGCGGAGGGCTTTCCATCTGGTCTTCGAAGTTTGCATTTTCCTGGCCCACTTTCACCAATGTAATCTCTTCTCCCTTTATTTCATCTCCAAATTTTCATTATTGGATGACAAATCCAGAGGTCTGGGCCCCAGGTGCAGCCCTGATGGGATGCGGACTTCCCAAACAGCCCCTTCCACGCCTCAGCTTTCCGTCCCACAAAATGGGCTCCTCGGGATGTGCCCCAGCTCGGGTACACAGTCACTTGGCGGGACACGGGGCGGTGGGCACCAAGGCCCGTTGCAAAAGGTCAAAAGCGTAAGGGAACCTAAAGCGATGATAGCTATTAGCTCGCTTTTGTCCTCGCCATGCTCCCACGAAACGCAACGGAAAACAAGCGGGAAGGAGGCTTCTCATTCGGTTCCCCGCCTGATGTCTATCGGCCCGTCCTAGTTTCTGCTAAGATGTGAGTCAGACGTTGCTTTTCTGCCCTCCTGGCTCTACCGCCCACTACCTTTTCCTCACCGCCCACCTCTGTGCTCCGGCCCCACCCTCCCCACCCCCCTCTCTTTCCTTTCCCTCCCCTTGCCCCTCCCCTCCCCTTCCCTTTCCTTCTCTTCTTGTCTCTTCTCTCCAAGTTGTGCCCACTTGCCTCCCTCCCTCCCACAGGCCACAGCAATAGCCCTATCTCATTACTGACAATGGCCAAGAATTACACATTCAAATCCTCCGCAAAAGGGGGCAGGAAGGTGGGTGGGGAAGGAAGGTAGAGAAAAGCGTCCAAGGAAAGATAGTGAACTTGAAGGCATTTCTGCAGGACATGAGTCATGAACCCCCCGGGGCCTGTGGGATTCCCAGCTGGGCCTGGTGCGTCTGCCCAACCCCTGGCGACCTGGCTGCGTTAACACAGCTGCTACTTCAGTTGCTTCTTTTATGCTCGGCCAATAAAGACTCCTTATGTTTCCCCTTGCTCCTCACGTTCCCAAAGCCGGCTTCCTTCTCTCCACCTTTCTGTGCCAGCTTCTTGGTCCTGGTCCCCATCCAGGAGGAAGCAGACTCTTTGATGCTGGCCTCTGTCAGGCCATTATGTTAAGGGGGAACAAAAAAAGTCGAGAGGTGCGGTGACTGGGCGAGGGGGCCCCCGGCAGCCCTGCCGGCCGGCGCGCAGGCTTACAGAATAGCGGAAGGGGTGAGGTGGAGGGGAGCGCCTGGGACCTATTAGGCCGAGGGACAGGGGAATGTCACCCAGAATCTGAAAATATCCCCCGAGTACAGCTTGCCAGAGGGGCCAGCCCAGCTGGAAAGCCTGCACCTCCTGGCAGGGGGAAACGTCCTTATGAGAACCAGGCTGGTGACGAAGTTCAGCCCACGGCAATTTTTGGATGGTTTAGCCACATGGAGGGCAGATGCCCCACACCCTCCGGCCCTGACAGGCCCCGGCTCTCAGTGCTGCAGGCTCTGGGGGAGTCCCTGGTGATGCAGCGGAGCTTTGGGGACAGCCCTGCCTGCTGTTAGCAGTCTTGGCTGCATGGATATTACCAGATGCAGCGGGGCAACCGATAGGGGATTGGCAACCGATAGGGGGTTGGGTCCCAGGAGAGCCACTTGCTCAGTCCACCCCTGAGCGATAGAAGTTCTCCGGGAGATTTCAAGGGTTTTCATATACCACCACCATCATCACTGTACACAACTCTGCGGTCCTTACCACGTGCCAGGCATGATTCTAAGTGTTTTCCTTTAGGGAGAAGGTTCTGTTGTCCCGACCTTTCAGATGAAGAAACGGAGGCACCGAAATGCTGAGTTACTCCTCCAAGGCCCTTCACTGTGCTACCTCTCTCCGTGCCTCTCAGTCAAAAAGCAACTCACCTCACCCCAAACTGCACGCAGAGCCATTCCTTCTCCACCCCTATCCCCGGCTCCTGTCTCTAGACACAGCCCTCTCCTCTCGCCTTTCGGGCTCCTTTTTCTGACGCGGGGGAACGTGGCCCTGTTGAGCTCTTCCGGGCTAGCATTCCCCATCCCTACAACAAAGCATGCTTCAGCAAAAGGAAAGCACGTATTCGTCAGTTAATTCTGTATCTTAGGAAGGGGAAGAGAGATAGGGAGTTGTGGAGAAGACTTTAGCTATCACAAACATTCCCCCTTCCACCCCGTCAGTGATAATCCTGAAAGGTCCCCTCGGAAATCTTTAGCCCCCCTGAGAAAATCTAACTGCTGCCCTGGCCCTGCCGGCGTTCATCGGACGCCTAGATTTCAGAGCAGACGCTTCACCCAACGCTGTGTTCAGCGCCCTGAAGCATAGGACAGCTTTGTGAAATCCAGCAGTGACTAGATGTCCCTGGCTGGTCTCCCACGTGAGCCCCTTGCTCTGTAACATGGCTGTTGACTGATCTGTCTCTCTAGCCAGGCACCCAAGGATATAATTGTCCTAAGTATCGTCGAGTCCCCATTGTACAGATGGGAAAACAGAGGCCCCAGGGAGCGTAGTGATCACAGAGGGTGGGTGACCTGGACGGAGCAGAACCCAGGTCTCTGGACTCCCTAGCCTTGAGTCTTCCTAACACACCATACTATCCCTCTGCCTAGGGAGTTGACCCTGCAGGGGCAGAGCCCACACTGCCACATCCTAAGGGAGGAGGACCCCATCCCATGCCTGCCGCTACAGGGAGAATCAAGAAATCTGTCCCAGTCCCCTGGGGGGGAGCAGAGCAGCCTGCAGCAGGTCCCCAGGGAAAGGCGCAAAAGTGCTGCCTGAGATCTTCCTCTGTCACCCACTGCCTAGGTGAGGACACTCCTGTCATTCCCAGGGGCTGGCTGACCTCCTCCCGGTAAGCAGCGATGTCCCTTCTAAATGGACATGTAGGAATGGATTCCTAGGGAGAATCCTGGGGTAGCATTCTGGGTCATGACTTTCCTTAATCATTTTCTGTATATTCATTATTCAGCAAACATTTAACGATCACCTACCGCGTCAGGTTTTGGGCTGGGCTATGACCACGTAGAGGTGAATAAGGCACAGCCATTGAGAGGAAGGGCAACTTCATTTCCTACGCACCTGCTGCCTTCCAGGCCTGCTTCTAAACTCTGGTGAGGCAGAGATGAAGAACTCCTTTCCTCCCGTTGAGAAGTCAACGGTTTCCTGTGTTAGACAGCCGGAGAAATTCCAGCTGAGAGAGCTGAAACTCATAGAAGGATTTAAAGGAAAAAGGTTTGCTGCAGGAGGATTCGTTCATTCAATCAACAACATTCATTGAGTGCCCATTCTGTGGCAAGTGTAATGCTAAGTACGGTCATTAGAATAGAACATTTAATCCTACGACAACCAGGTGAGGCTGGCATTATCACCTTCACATCACAGACGAGGAACCTGAGGCGTACATGTTTGCAACCTGCCTAAGCTGCTGTCCCAGTTTTAAGTGGCGATGTCTGGGGTTTTTCTTTTTTTTTCTTTTCTTCCCTTCTCTTTTCTTTTTCTTCCCCTTCCCTTCCCTTTCTTTCCCTTCTTTTCCCTTCCCTTCCCCTTTCCCTCCCCCTTCCCCTTCCTATTCTTTCCTTTAATTTCCATATAGCAGAGCCTGCATTTGAACCAGGTCTCTCTTACTCAGAAGTCTGTGCTCTCCAGCTAGAGGTCATGAAGCTCATCAGAGGTGGGATGACCTTCCAGGTAAGCTCTCACCCTCTTCCCAAAGGCTTGGCCCTTCCCAGACCCTGGATCCAGCCCTGGCCCTGGGTAGGAAAGTAAAGAGTGGCAGGGTGCACCCAAGTTCAACATCATTTGAGCTGTGATCTGACCCTGCTTGACTGCTGGGCTCCCAGCAGCTGGGGTCCCAGCCCTGACCCACGCCTCCTGGTGCTTGCTGCCAGGCGGCCTGCAGCTGACCACTTCCCGCTTGGCTCTGCCACGTGCCGACCCACTCATTCTGCCAGGACAAATGCTCTGCGTCCAGGGCTCTCCTTTGAGCTGCGTGACTAACAGTGCCTGTCATACTCTATCTGCTGGAGCAGCTGTTCTCAACCGGAAGTGATTCTGTCCCCCAGGGGAGAGTTGGCAATATCTGGAGGCATTTTTGATGGTTACAACTGAGAGGCTGCTTCTGGTCTCTAGTGGGCAGAGGCCAGGCATGCTGCTAAACAGCCTGCCATGTTCAGGCAACTTCCTATAACAGCACTGTCTGGCCCCAAATGCCAATCATGCTGAGGACGAGAAGCCCTGTGCTGCACTAATGGCACCAGGCTCCCCTCGTGCCTACGGTCTGCCTGCGCCCGCGGGTTGAGGGCCCAGCTCTCACTCAACCCTGCGGTTTGCCAACTTTTAGGGTCCCATTCTTCTGTGGGTTGGCCTCTTCCACCTCCACACAAGACCTTGTTAGGACAAATAATAATTCACTTATTGAGCATTTATTCTGTGCCTGACAGTATGCAAAGGACTTTATGTAGCCTATTTCATTCAGTCTGCTCAACAACCCAGTGAAGTAGCTATTATTATTATTATTACACACAATGCACAGATGAAAAAGCTGAGGGCCAGGGAGTTCTAGCGGGTGTTCAGTCGCAGAGCTCATGCGCGCTGCTAGAATCCAGGTCTGCCTAACACCACCGAAGCCTGAGCACAGCTTGACACAGCCTCCCAGGCCCACAGTGTCCCGAAGCTTAAAGGAGGCACATGCTGGGAAAATAAAGGAGCAGCCTCTGCCTTAAGGAGGGCCGAAGGAGGGAAACTTGTGCAGCTTCAAAACCATCGAGAGAAATTCGTCAGTTTCAAGGCGTGATGGCCAGTTAAGGGAGACCGAATGAGCGTGAAGGCAGCCTCTGCCCTTTGAGGCTGCCGTCAAAGCAAACAAGCCCTTCTGTCTCACAGCCCGCGGCAGGAACACTGACTCCATAGAAAGGTCCAAGGACGGTTTCTGGGGCAGGCCATCTGGGTCCGGTGCCCGGGAGCATGTCTAACCAATCATGCTTTTGACCGACAGAGCAGTCCCTCATACCACAGCTCACTGAGCTTCAGAACAACCCCACTCCCATTATACAGGGGAGGACACCGAGGCTCAGAAGGGACAGAGCTGGCCTGTGGTTTATCACGGACAAGTGATCCTGAATCCTAATCAAGTGCTCTTCCCAGAGCTTTGAAGGGAGGCAGGAGGCTTTACATCGTTTAGAAGAAATACGCAACGACCCAGAGGTGGTGTGCCAGAGCCATCCCATCCGACTGTCTGTGTTCAGGGACTTCACTTTGGCAGCTGGAATCAGCCACGGTGGGAGTATTCACGCTACAGAAATTGGCCAAAGCTACAAAGCAGCCCCCCTGCCCCACTCCAAGAGCCAATTTTTAACCATTTCCCAGCACACTAAAGCTCAGATCTGTCCCATGATGATATCTCTCAGCCACAAGATATCCCCAGAACTTGGGCTGATGGACAGTAACAGGTCCTGAGAGGAATGAACAGCAGTTAAAATCACACACACCACACTCTCTCCTGCTGCACTCATGGCAGACATTACTAATCGATCATAGCTAGTCTACCGCCAACGAAACTTGACAAGGCTTCACAGTTCTTTTAAATACAGCCACTGTCAATCAGCAGGAACTGGCACATGAGATGGAGCCTATTAGTTGTCTAAGAACTAGAACTATCTTGGGGGTAAGACACAGGGAAGCAAGTAAGCAAAGCATGAGGGTCCTTTATCTGAGTTAACAGTCAGGGCTTGCGTCTAGCCTTGGGGGCAGCAGAGATGGAAGCGGAGAGGCTGGGTACTCAGGACCTCCCAGACATACCTCAGACCAGGGTTAGAGATTGTTATTAACTGCAGCTCTCTCCCCTGTCCCCATCCACTATTAAGACTGGCGTGGGGACTGGGAACACGTGGAAGGGGCAGAAGCCAGCAAGATCCCCTTCACTTTAGTTCAATCCCTGGCCCCGGAGGTCCCCAGATGACCTACTGCTGCCACATCTGGAGCCAGCAGCAAGCAACTCCGTTGGCCACCACCCTGCAGATACCATGGAGCTGCTTTCCAGGCTCGTGGGGCCAGCTCGAAGGGTTCCTGGACCACTCTGCCCTTGGCAAGCCGCTCCCTTCGGTCTGAGGGCTGTCCCCTTCATGCCCTTGCCCTCCGTCTTATTTGGCAATTGCTTGGGGGCAGCTGGCAGTGGTGGGATGGGGAGAGGCTCAGACGCCTTGTCTTCACTTCTGGACATGGAGGGAGTGCCTGGGTAGCAGACTGTCTTGGTTGCCTCCCCAGTACCCCCTTCCTTTCCTCCTTCTTAAAAGAACTCTGATTTTATTGTGGTCCCTACCCAATCTCCACACAGCCCCATGTCTCCAGGGAAGGAGATCGCAGGCCTGGCTAGGATGGGGTGAAGGGAAGTGCCTGGGGCCTGGAACCCTTGTGAAGATGGCTCTGGTGTGGTCGGTTAGAGGCAAAAGGGAACACCCACAGCTGACGCTGAAAGACAGGAGATCCCATTCTAATGACTACAGTTCCCAGTAACCCGGATTCCCACACACCCTGTTGTGGCAGAAGCGGCCCAGAGGCTCCGGGAAGTGGCTGTGAGGGCTACTGGACTGAAGGGCCGGCGACCACAGGCAGCAGGAGGAGGCTGGGCCTGGGGACCTGGCCGTGTGGGCACCTGGCTCCAGGGGCCCTGCCCAGGGGACAGAGGGCAATGCTCAGCCCCTGGCAGGATGGACAACACCTCGTACTAAAGAGGTCACAGGCCACACTGTGTCCCCTCCCCAAAACCACGATGGCGGGAGGATGAGAGAGAAGGGAAGGGTGTCCTGAACCGACCGAGCAGTCAGCCTGAAGGGCCAAGTATTAAACAGGAAGTGGCTGGGTTACAGCAGAGGCAGGGGCTTGAAAGCAAAGCCGAGCGCCTATTAGGAGGGTGAAGAAAATTGCTTCTTAGCGCACGAGCGGTGTCCCCGTCGTGCTCACTTCACAATATTTATTATCATGAACGTCTGCTCAATGCCAGCCCTGTGTGGGCTGCTGTGCTGGCGGCTGTCAGTCAGACACCGCCCCTGTTCTGGGGGCTCCTTCCCGCAATCAGGACACGCCTCCCCACCCCTCCCTAGGCCACTCCCCGAGTGACCCGCACTCTGTCCACAGGCTTGAGCTTCTGGCCAACTTCTCCCTCGAGTAAGTCTCACCTGCTGGTCACCCTGCCTGCTGCCTCCCCCAGACTGCCACACTGAGGCCAGGAACCCCCGGGGTCAGGCTCTGGCCCCCAGGTTACTGGGCCAAGTATTAAACAGGAAGTGGCCGAGGAGCTCTGGGTTATTTTTCTCACCCTTCAGGAATCCACATTAGAGCTGTGTTTGCTGAGGGCCTTAGTGATGCTGTCTCTCTCTCTCACGGCCTCCAGCCACCTGCATCCCCATTCCCCAGGGAGCTCGTGCCTGGGGTGCTGTGTGGCTGGACGGGCCCATCCCATTGACGTCCAGCCTTCTCAAGGCTCTTATTTTACCTTTCCTCGTCTGATCCATAAAACCCCCTGAAGGGTGGGAGCAGGTATCAGCAGCCCCATTTTACCCTCGAGGGAAGGAGATACAGGCAGGGGAAGTGGCACCTAGAATCTTCCAGGAAACACCCAGCTAGCTCCAGGCTCCTCCGCCCACTCGCCCTGTGACCAGCTCCCTGCCAGAGGCCCTGGTCCCAGTGACAGTGGCTGCACTGTAGGTGGTCTTGGCGAGACCTTTGACTGCCACCCCCAGCACTCAAGCCCTGAGCCAGCATTTGCTTTCTTCCCTCAGGTGTCACACGGGTCCCTGCGGGAGGACAAGCCTCTGAGGCACCACACCTCGGACCCCAGGCCTTCTTCCTAACACTGATCTGCCACCGTATCTGGTGTTCCTGTGGAAGGCCCTCCTTGGGGCAGCTCAAACGTTGCAGCTCTGCTGGTGGGGCTCCCAGGCAGCTGCTGGGAGCGGAGGAGAGGCCAGGGTCGTGGCCCTGGTCAGACCGGCACAGGACGTTACCTCAGAGGCCTGGCTGAGGCTGCAGGCTTCACAGGCAGATCTCGTCTTTACAACCAGGCCCGTACCTCCCAAGGAGGGGCCTTTAATGTTAAGATCAGAGTTGTGGACAACCCATTATGTGGCTGGCATGCCGAGTCTTTTGTCTCGTCATTGTCATAAACACTAATATTTATCGAGCACTCACCAACCACCACCAAGAGCCAAGCATGTTACACATCAACTCCTTTACCTTTTTTTTAAATTCTCACCCAAGGTTATATGTATTGATTTGAGAGAAAGAGAGAAAGGGGGAGAGCGAGAAAGAGAAACATTAATGTGAGAAAGAAATATCGATTGTTTGCCTCCTGTGACCAGGGATCAAACCCAAAACCTTTTGATGCCCGCGATGATGCTCCAACCAACTGAGCCACCCGGCCAGGGCTCGCCTCATTTACTTTTCACAGCAGTCCTAAAAGGTAACACTACTATTATTTGTTTTCCACAACAACCCTGACAGGCAGGTTTGATGCTATTATTGTTCCATTTTACAGATGGGGCTCTTGAGGCACAGAGAAGTTAAGCAATTTGTCTAAGGTCGCACAGCCGGTAAGTGGCAGGGCCACCATTGGGAATCAGATGCACTCTACGGCTTTCCTTTTCATCCCCTTACATTGATCGCTTTGGCTGTGAAAGCAAATGAGAGTCAACAGAACTTAGGCGGTGGAGTGAGAGGGTTAGTTAGACCGTTGAGAAAGAAAATCTGCAGTGAGTCCTTTTTAGTTCCTTTGAGGACCGCAAGGTCTTATCCACGAGCTAACTTCAGACCGCTCCTATCTCTTTCTTTTTCTTTCTTTCTTAAAAATATTTTTTAATTTATTCTTAGAAAGGGGAAGGGAGAGAGAGAGGGAAACATCAATGTGTGGTTGCTTCTTGCACACCCCCTACTGGGGGCCTGGCCCGCAACCCAGGCATGTGCTCTAGACTGGGAATCAAACCGGCGACGGTTTGGTTCACAGGCCAGCGCTCAATCACTGAGTCACATCAGCCAGGGCCTATCTCTTTCTTAAAGAGGGCTCCCTGAGCTCCCCCAAAGAGGGCTAACTGCTAACGCCATCCAGATGCTGCCTGTCGAAGCAAGAACTATCACTCACCACATGTACACATGACCTCATTGTTCCTCGCTGTTCCTCCCTGTACTTAGAAATAACAGAATAGAAATCTGACTTGACGATTTGGGCCTTTTGCTTATCAATTGGGCTCCTGCCCGGAATCGTAGGTAAGAGCATGGGCTTTGGAGCCCAACAGCCACAGTCAAATCCTGACTTTGCTACTTACTAGCTGTGTGATCTTGGGCAAGTTGTTTAACCTCTCTGGATTCCAGTGTCCTTTTCTGTAAAATGGGGGCAATGATATATCCACCTCGTTGGGTTTTGAGGAATAAATGAGAGAATACAGGTAAAGGGTGTAATACCGTAGCTGGTTTCAGTAAGCACTCAGTGAAGGATTGCTAGGACAACTCTAACAGTTATGAAGTTGGAAATAATGACGTCCTACCCCAGAAGGGCACGATACCTTTCTCTGTGTTCTAACAGAAGAATGGTTAACACTTAGGGAGCTTTTGCCATGTACCAAGCACCGTTCTTAATGTTTTACAGATATGACCAAACTCAATCCGCACGAGCCATATAAGATGGGCTCTTTCGTTACCCTCCTCTTACAGATGAGGAAAGTAAGGCACAGAGAGCTCATGCCTCCTGCTCGGGGTCACAGGCTGGTGAGGGACAGGCTGACTCCAGAGCCCAGACCATTCACTCCTTTCCTGCGCTGCATGCAGATGAGCCCCTGAGAGCCTGGAAACCATGGAAAACACGCAGACAGGGGTCAGGGAGCCGAGATAAGCAGAGCGGGATGGATGGGCTGTGTGGTCACTGAAAAAAACAGTACGAATGGAAGTCACGAGCTTTGAACCGGTGGGGCAAATTACGTATTTTCTTGCTTCCCTGGGCCCCTGACATTTCCAGGAGGGGCCAGAGTCGGGAGTCCTGAGGAGGAAATCTCAGGGGTAGGTCTTGCTGGTGGAGATTACAGGCCCAGTCCTGCAGATTCAGGCCAAGGGCAAGCATTGTTCTCTGGCCTCCAGTTTCCTGGAGCGGCCTCCGGCACAGGACACAGGGGCAGGGCTGAGCACACAGATGGGGACAGTGGGTCTGGGGGATGTGGAGAGGTTCTCTGTCGAGTTGCCCGCTGTGTGGTCAAGGTGGAAATCTATCAGGATTTCCACCCTATTCTTATGGATACTGAGTCTCACTTGAACTTGTCACCTTTGACTGACTCTTCAAGAAGCAGTGAGATTCTCCCGTATGCCCTGGACATATCTCCTATGGAGAGTTACTTCCTGCCCCACCCCCATCCCTCCCTGGGTCCTTCCCAGGAAGTCAGCGGTTGAGCAAGTGATACTACCTTGTCATATCCAAAGAGCACAAATAGTTCTCTGGCAAAAGTCTCAGCATGTACTCTGCCACTCCATACCACCTCTGCCAGGCACTGGGCTTTGATTTATCACAACTCTATGGTACTCTGCGGGATTCTCGCCCATGCCCTCCAAATATTCAGTTAGTTATCATTCTCATTCCTACGTGCAGATGCCAATTCCGTGTTTTTCCACCTGTCTTTTCTGTTAGATTGTAAGATTTCTATTGGGTGTGGTCATTTATTCTTTAGTCACTACTCCAAGAGGAGTTAAAGGAAGTTAGATGCTACAAATTCTGGTGCTTACAAGGAGCCAGGCAAGTAACATAAACAAATGAAGCAGGCCAGGAATGGTGTAATAGGGAGTGGTGGAGACTGTGGCAAAGTGCTAAGGGCTTGTTTGTGTTTCTACAATGGAGCTAACCACCCATCAGCTGTAACCAAGTACTGCCAGGTGGAGATAAAGACTCACTGTTGTCAGATCTTGAAAATATTCAAGAAAAGCCCCAACTGGATATTTTATATAAAATCTTCTGGTTTTTAAATGTTGATGCTAATTTAAGAAAATTTGAAAAAGAAGCCAAACAAAGCGGCATTTGGTCCTCCAGCCGCTAATTCACAATGTCCGGGGACCTTCCGGGCCTGGTCTGTTCCAATCCCACAGCCCAGAACTGCTGGCCCAGCATGTGTATTCAGAATACCTTTGCTGAGTGAATGGACGAGTGTGTGGGGCAGGGGGGGTCCACCGGCTGTCACCTAAATTAAGGATCTGTGAAGAAACAGTATCACAACAGTGTTTGAAACTGAACCTGTGTTTGAGGGTTAGCTTTCATTAAGGGTGGAATTGTTTGGTTATGACATCTTTTTCCTAAATGTTTTTTTTTTAATTAATTTTGAGAGAGACAGACACAGAGAGAAAGAAACACTGACTTGTTGTTCCACTTACTTATGCATTCATTGGTTGATTATTGTGTGTCCCCTGACTGGGGCTCAAACCCACAACTTTGGTGTATTGGGACAACGCTCTAACCAACTGAGCTACCCAGCCAGGACCTGGTTATGCCATCGTCAAGCATGTTTATGTCCTTCTGTTTTTGCCTCCCTCCTTCCACTGGACATGGAAGCCCAGATGTAAAGATCCGCACTGAATAGGCCCCCGCCTTAGGATGGCAGGTGAGTTAGAAAAATGAACCTTACTCAGGCCTGGAGATAAGGAGGGTTGTGTTGAGCAGTGATTGGGATTAATTAATAATTGTGAGGTACTTCATTATCCCTGGGTATATCTGTTTTTCTTAAATCTTAAAGTATACACAATTAAAAATATATACCATAATTAGTAACAAAGTGCTAATTCTTGGCCATAACATAGCATAATCAAGTAAAAATTTTGCTTGTCTCTGTCTCTCAATTAATCATGTCTCAAGCAGCTGTGTTATTTGCCCACAAGGCCAAGGTTAAGGCATGCATATGTAACTGTGGGCCAAGGAGCTATAAGAAGATACATAGCCTCATGGACAGTAGGCTTGCAACGCCTCACGGGCCTTCTTCCACGCCGCCTGCCTGAATGGCGCCACCAAGCCTCACTCGCTGTGGCCAGGATAACAGCTGCCCTGTGCAGGCAGTAGACGGGGCACTTCTTATTCACTATTTCTAATCTTTATAACACATGCTATCTGCAGGTATTCCAATTTACGGATGAAAGCTCCAAGGCTCAGTGAGGTTAAATACATTGCCCCAGGTCAAATAGCTGAGAAATGGTGGGGCTGGGATTCTCAGCTGCGTCCATCAGACTGCGAAGTCCACCCTCTTTCCACACCAGCACGCTGCCTGGAGAGCTGGGCGCACCCACACTTCCTTACAAAGAGCAAAGTTGCACAGTACCTGAGATTCTCCGGGGAAGCACTGGCAGGGCTGAGAGGAAAGCCCAGATGTCTGAGCCCTACTTTTAGAACCAGACTACTCTGGGATGGCAAATACCCGAGACACGGACCACTACTCCTCTCTCCAGGGCCCCTGGCAGACATAACTAGTCTATTTCAGTGCTGCTCTTGTACTTTCGGCAGGCATCACAAATCAATCAGAGCTGGCACCTCTGAGGAAACATATTTGCCATCCTTGGCCAGGGTCTTAGCACAACCGCAAGTGAAAGAACTTTCAGACTGAGAATGTAGAAATTCTAACCAGAGTCTGGAAGCAAGCAGAGAGCAAGATGGAAACCACTGTCTTTTGACCTCAGAGGGCCTGAGGCCTGTGACAGAAGGAGCAGAAGGACAAGGAAAGGATGCAGTTGGGCTCTGTAGTTTAAACGCCAGCCCAGAGGGGCGGGGGCGGGGCCCGACTTGCATGGCTGGCGTGTGACCTCATGTGTACGTGTGGGGCTGTGGGGTCCTGGGGCGAACCAGGAGCCAAGGAACTGGATACATCTGAGCCGAGAGTAGTGAAAACACTCTGGATCTTATATTTGGCTTTGCTTTCTAAAACGAGTTTGTTTTTCTGACATTTATTTATTGTTAAAACAGCTCTTTAAGAACATTAAAGGACATTTTGTGAAAGAAAGTCATCATCCCTCGTCCCCCAGCCCCCTGCTCTCACACAACTGTTTCCATTGCTCCCCTTCCCTCTGATCCCGGGCCACATGCATACCTGCGTGTGCAGGGCCAACACGAGTGTGCATTTACACAGCCTTCCAAATGACATTTTTTAAGTGGCTGCACCACGGGCCACGATTTACCTATTTGTTGGTTACTAGATCGGGAAGTTTCCATGATTTTTATATTTCATGCTACAATGAATATCTCTGTGCATTTGGCACTTTTGTTTTGATAATTATTTTCTTAGGCTAAAGAAGGAGGCTATTGAGTCAACCTGAAACGTTTGAAGATAGTTATGACTTTTTGCACTTGTTTTTGACCTCACATGAATAAACTCTTGAGAGTTTTCAGAGCACTGTACTTGAGCTTGGAGGTTAAGGCTGCTCCAGATCACCCAGACAGAAGAGGCCTCTGTGGAGCTAGCACTTGAGTTTCAGGCTGCTTGTCCAAATCTCCTTCACACTTAGGAGCCCAGGTTTCAGGGCTGAGAGTTTGGGGACTGCGCGCTGGGAGGGACTGGGTGCAGAGCCCACAGGAAGCGGGGCAGCAGCAGCAAGCGGAGAGTAAAGCATCTGCTAGCTACACCTCCTCAAGGAACGTCCCTTCCTGACAGGAGGCCCTGCTTGACTTTTTAATTAAGAGAAGATGCTGTTTAGAGGGGCCGGGGCACCCTGGGGAGACTAGACTGTGTTATCAGGTGCTGATTGGCCCGATGGAGCTCACAGCAGAGAAGCCTCTCTGCACTGCACCCCTCCACCCCACCCGCCTCCAGCTGGACAGCCCCAGGCAAGGGGGGGGTGGGGTGGGGGTTAGGGTGGGGGGGGATGGTGAGAGCTCTCCACAGAGGAAAAGGCTGGGTGGTCTCCAAAACTCTGGTGCCTTTCTGCTTGAAGCATCAAGAAAGCACAATAAACACAGGCCTAGCAGCCCCAGCCCCAGCCCCAACCCCAGCCCAGGCCCAGTCCAACCTCAGGCTTGGCTGTTGAGAGTCTACCTCGGTTTAGAATATCACTTCACTGCCCAGGAGAAAGTTTTGTCAGTTAGCCCAGTCAGGCCTACTTCTCTCCCTCACCTCATCCACTGGGGTCTCCGGGATCGGGTGTGTGTGTGTGTGTGTGTGTGTTTGTGTGTGGCTACAGGCCACACTCTGTGTCATCACAGCCCTGCCCCCAGCCCACCTTTCTAGCCTGGGCTTCCACGGAGCAGCAAGGCCAGCGCTCACACCCAGGGCTGGGTGCGGTGATCTGCCTGCTAGATTCCCCCTTTCCAGGGATGAAGGACATAATCCCCCAGGTGCTGAAAGTGTTGCCAACACACAGCCCTCACTCTCGGTTCTCATGAGGAACTGCCATGAAGACAACACCCTCTCCAAGGGCCCCGTTAGTGGTTTGGCCCCCAGCCCAACTCAGACGGGTCTGCAGGGCCACTTCAGCGCCAGAGCTACCTGTAGGTGTGGCTGAGGCTTTCTTTGAAACTGCAGCACAGCTCAACCCTCTCTTTGCCCAAACCTACTTCCTTCCCTTCCCACATTTCAAAGTCATCTTTCCAGGGCGCCCAGTCTGCCTCCGCCCCTCAGCCTCGCAAAATAGCCTGTCCTTTTGGCCAAGGAGTCAGGGATCAAGTAGTGGCCATGATGACAGCACTAAGGCAAGCACCGCCCCACCCAGAGGCAGCTTCCTTTGAGTGGGTGGCCGCCAGGACTTCCCCGGGGGCCCTCCCGTGGACATGCCCCACAGGGTAAGAAATCACGTTTACTGAGCGTGCCCCTTCTGACTCACGGTTTACACACGTGGTCTTGGTCCCCTCACCGGGCCTTTGAAAGCAGGATTATAAATTATAATTCTCATGCCAGTGGAAGCAAAGCCCAGGCTTTGAGAAAATCCAACTTCTCAGAGCTCCCACAGGCTGAAACTGAGATTTAAACCCAGATCTTGCTGGTTCTAGAACCCCCTCCTGCAGAGTTCCAAACCCAAGGATTTCAGGAGTTACTGCACAAGTTCATTCTAAGGAACGTAGACATTTGGATCTCATCTTGCCCTTGCTGTAGTCAAGAACCGAAGCTCCACTCTCCCCCTGCCCCCCACCTCTCCCTCACCCGGTGAGGCCTTTAAGGTGTAGCTGCAGCCACTGCCCACCATCCACCACGGAATGTCTGTCACAGCCATTCCGCCCCCTCAACAAACACGGCTTTGATGTGCAAACAGCCCCTAAGGAGACAGGGTGGGGCGGGGCTCACAAGTCCTTCAGTGGAGTCCAGAATAGTCAACCCAGCTACTGTCCTGACCTGTGACTCACTCGGGAGCCGGCTGGGGGACCACTGTGTCTCCCAGGCACTGGAATGGGACAATTCAGGGAATCTGAAATCCCCCAGGCAGCTCACAGTGGGTAAGGCCTGGAAGAGGCCTGAAACATTTGTGACTTCAGCAGATGGGACCAAGCACCCGTAAAAGAGTCATTGGGGATGACAACGGGGACTTGTCCTGGGGACAGGTTGAAGCAGCCTGGGAAGATGTCAGGAGATACCGTCCTCGATGCCAGCCCCCAGACACTCCATGAGACTACACAGTGGGCTTCTGATGAAACAGGCCCCCAGGCTACTAGGGTCAGAAAGTCTTGTAGAACTGGGGCCGGGGGAAAGCTTGGGGTCAAGATGAAAAAGATATGGAAAAAAAAAAAGAGAGAGATAGAGAAACAATACTTCTCCTTGTATTAAAAATAAAGTAAGAATAGAAACTTGCCTTCATGAGGGGATAATCCTGCAACCCTCCCCAGTGACAGAGCACAGAGCTGCGGAGCTGGGGCCTGGCTGCGGACCTCTGTGGAGGGTGGAGGGAGATGGGGAGTGAGGCGCTGCTGCCTGAGGGGACCAGGAGCAAGGTCTGGCCAGGGCACCAGGCCCCCGGCCTTCCACACCGGCCCCTGCTGCCCTCCTGGAGGAAGCGGGGAAGGGGTTTGAGGAGAGGGCAGTGAGACCAGAGAGTGCAGCTGAGGCCTGGAAGTGACTTTCCATCAGTTTAGGATCAAAGGTCTGTTGCCAGTAAGCACTGTACTTCTTAAAGCCAGCAAGCACTGTACTTTAAGAATCTTTAAAAAGTTTAAGACATCTTTAAAAATTGTTTTGGTATTTTTCTGTTTTTGGTAGAATTGTTAAGGCAATTCTAGTCCATCTCATCTGGAAGGAAATAAGGAGATAAATGATTTGAACCGCTTAGGCAGAGAAAGGGGTCAAGGTACCTTCAGTGATGAGGGACAGTGGCGATAGCAGAAAATCCCTTGGGGACGGAGTCACAAGAGCGCGTGCCAGCTGGGCGCAGCAGCCCCTGGCTGTACAAACGTCCGCACTGCCTGTGACAGGTACGGAAAAGCTGAGCTGGTGGAGAGGGAGGGTCGGGGTGCCAGTGTTTCTTTTCTGCAAGCTGCTTCGTTCTATTTGCGTAAGGGGCGGGGATCCCTTTCTGGTCCAATGAAACGTCCTGTCCATCCGTCTCCAGAAAGACACACCGGAAGTCTGGGGCAGGGAAGACCCACGAATCACATACCACCCAAGAGAGGCAGAAGCATCTGTCCACCCCCACAGGGCTGTTCTCTTTTTCACGGAGTGGGGTTTGTTTATACTCCCAGCATTCCTTATAACACTGAATCAGCGGTTTTCTCAAAAGTACCACTATGCGTGCACTTTGGAGCCAAACAGACCAGGGTTCAAATCCCAGGGACTCTCAGTAGCTATGGGACCCCCAGAAAGTTTGTTTTAATTTCTCTGAGCCTCAGCTTCCTTCTTTATATAATGGAATTGATAAGACCAGCTTGCAAAATTGCTGTGAAGTAGGAAATACTGATGTAAAGGTCTTATACTGAAAAAGCACTCAGTAAACGGCAGTTTTGCTTCTTGTCACTGAGCCTGGTACCATGTGGGTTTAGGATATTGGCTACAGGGTGATTTTAATTCATTTCACACCACAGTTTGCCCACACTTTGTCAGCAACCTCAGCTGTCTGGTTTTGTGACACCGATGTGGCCATCTGATCTGTCTCATTGGCAACCTCTTCCTTTGTCCGTCCCCCTCCCCCAGAGAGTCTCAGCTGGTCCCATTGGCTTTCCCCTCCCCCGTGATTTTGAAGACTTGAGCAAATGACCTTAGAATCCACTGGGCCCAGTCTAGGAACCCGGGAAGGGCTGTGCTTCCTGCCCCTTCCAAGCACCCGGGGTCTCTCAGGTGCTTTCATTTCTTCCGGGGCAGGATCCAACCCTCTGCAGGGAGAGGGCTCTCTCCCTTCCTCTCACTAGCCCGCTGAGGACCTCGATGGGAAGAACCTATTGAACTTCCTTTAAGTTTCTTGGCTGATTTGGTGGGGCCTGCCTGATTGCTTTTTGGGGTCACAGATGGGGAAGGTAAAGAGAGAGCAATTAAGAGCCCCGCCCCCACTTTGGCGGGAGGTCCTGTCCCTCCCTCCCAGAGCTCCTAATCCTGCCTGCAAACGCCTGTCCTCACAAGCTGAGATGCTGCAGAGCCAGAGGTTTATACACAGACCCGTTATTTATTGGGAGGCTTAGGGCCAGGATGAGTCTGGGCCACATTCTCTTCTGTCCTGGCTCTTCTCACCTGGGTGTAAGCAGGGAAGGAGGAAGAAAGGGGAGACAGAGATGAGGGGATGGGGTGGAGGAAGGGGCACTTTGTGTTGAGGCCACCCTGTGCCTGGTCCTGGCAGACTTGTGCAGCCTTAGTTTCTCATCTGTAAACTGGGAATAAGAATTTCTACTTCCTGGGGTTCCAAAGGAGCTGAAGTAAAGTCCCAAACGCAGTGCTTGGCACACTGTAAGGCATTCAATAGATGGTAGCTTTCATGGGGGGGGGGGGGGGGGGCAGGAGGGAGAAAATAAAAAAAGGCGGGGCAAGGAAAACAGGGGAGGAGTTAGGAGGAGTGAGCAAGAGAACTCATATCCTTGCCTCCAGCTGGGGTTTGACCACTTCGGTTTTCTAGCAGCACCCTGGGGGTGAGCCCCTAGGGGCACCTGCGCTCCCACTAGGGAAGCCCCGGCTTAGAATGATGGAGAGAAAAGCAGAGGGTCCCAAGCAGCACGGCAGAGCTACAGCTGGTGCCGTCCCCAAAGGCCCTCACACTGCTTTCACCAGCAGCCACTGTGTGGAGGAAGGACCTCCAGGGGGTGGGGATTTGGACCCTCCTGGGGCTCCTCGTTGAGAATCAAAAAAGTGCCCTGTGTCTTTAAGGAGGCGCCTGTTGGGAGCCCAGGAGGGAGGAAGGTTAAGATGATTAGCTGGTGCTAACAAATTTAGGATGTGGAAGAAGTCTTTTCTTGGCTGTCCATCAAAGGAAGGATTGAATGTCCCTGAGCTTGGAAAGAGCAGAAGGAGGGGAGGAAAGGGCTGGGGGAGGGGAGCAGGAGGGTGTTATGTGCTTACCAGCTGAGCCTTCTCCCTGGACAGGCCTGCCCCGGGCACTGGGGGTGTGCAGGAGTCAGGCAGGCTTGCAGGGCCTGTGGCTGTCTGTCCTGACTCTGGCCTCCAAATCAGCCTGTCTGTCTGTCGTCGCCCCTCCCCCACTCCCTCACCCCCAGCTCAGGTTATGTCCAAGCAGCTGGGCTGAAAAGTGATCCTGGAGGAAGAAGGCCCTTCCTGTTGATTAGGAACCAGGACACTCTCCCCCAGTCCCCTCCAGCCCCACCAGACCCCCACCTCATCCAGGCTCCCATGTCCTGGGGCCACCTCCTGCCCCTTGTCACCAAGGGCTGGGCCGCTCTTCATCTAGGTTTCCCCTGTAACCAAGGGAAACATCCATGGCCTCCCAGAGAGATCACAACCACTCGTGAAAGCCTTCATGAAAGGTTATTTCCGGCACGGGCCGGGAGGAGGGGGGCATGGGAACTGCGCCGTGTCCAGGAATGGTTCATTCAGAACTGCCTGGGCACCGGCTCTGTGCCGGGCACTGTATTCAGTGGACAGCAAGACACTGCTCCCGTGCCTGCCCCAGGACCAGCCCTCAGAAATGCGCCGTCCAGTGGCGGAGAGAGAAAAGAACAAATGATGTGCTATGACATAGAGCGGTGGCTTTCAGGACTCAGTGGGCAAAGGATGCGTTGGAAGGCTTATCTAAATGCAGATTTCAAGGTCACATCCTTGGAGATTCTAATGCTATGGGTCTGGTGAGGGGACCAGGGGTCTGGATTTTTAAGCAGAGAGGACGATTCTGATGCTGGTGGATGTCGGAGTTGGTTTGGAGGAAGGCTGAAATGTAAGGAGCAAGGGTAGCGCCAAGAAGGGGCATGGGGGTGGGTGCAGGAGGCAGAGGGTTTCCGGTGGAGGTGACATGGAGCTGAGACCTGCCGGGGAGGGGGCAGCAGACTGAGGGAGAAGAAGGGGTGAAGTGGGCTAATGGTTGGGGAATGCCTTCATTGGTGTGGCTGGAACATAGAAGAAGACCAGAGTGAGCAAGAAGTGAGATCTTAGGGAAGAATCCAGGGGGGCCTAATGTCTTCAGGAAGAATCCAGGGGAGGTCCTGATTGGGTTGGCAGCTTTAAGAGACCTGGCTGCAAAGTGCATTGTGGGTGGAGGGAGCGGGCTGGAGGAGAGGGCAGTCATGAAGAGGCTGTGGTGAGAGAGGGCTGAGGGTGGGGGTAAGACAGTGGCAGGAGGTGGGGAGCAGGGGACAGCCATGGGGTGTGCCAAGGAAGCGGAGTCTGCAGGCCATGGTGCCTGGTGGACTGAGGAGTGAGGGAGGGAAGCCGTGATGACTGTCAAGCTTCTAGTCTTGGTAGAATGTGGCGAGGGCTGCTTCTCCCTGAGGCTGGGACGCAAGGGGAAGGAGCTGGTTGGAGAGGAAAGCGGGGCATTCAGTTCTGGACCCAGTCACTCGGAGCCCTTGTTGTCGGCCATCCCAGTAGAGACGGGCATTGGGCGAGATCCAGACTGAACTGGAAGATCCTCGGAGCACAGGGAAGAAAACTAAGCTAAAGATGTAGGTTTGGATGATGGCAGGACCCAAGTCTCGTTCTCACATTTTTGACTGACCTGGTGTTAGAAATTACCATCAGAAACATACAGAAACAAAAAGCTTCATAAAACGATAGTTCCCTTACTACACACAATGCACTTGATATTTTCTGCTTCATTTTCCTTTACTTGATTTTACTTAATTAAAAAAAAGTGCTGGTCACGTTCACTAAATTGATTTCACTGGCACATTGTGACCTGCAATTTGAAACACACAGATCTCCATGGAAATGCAAGTCATTGGGGTGAGTGAGATTCCCCTCTGTGACTTCCCCGCCCTCCGAGCACCTGTACGTCACTGGGCACAAAAGTCACGGGAGGCTGGAGAGAGCCCTCGGTCTGCCCCAGCCCGGCACCGTCCAGGAGAGGCCCTCCAGAGAAGTCCAGAGCCTTCCGCGAACAAGCCAGAGTCGCTCCTCGGAAGGGGCCTTGGGCGTCGTCTAACCAAATGCCCCATTTTGCAAATAAGGAAAATGTAGGACAGATAATCGTATAACGAATTAGGCATTCAACCTTAACACAACGCAGTGTTCTTGCAGGCCTCTCTGGTAAAGTCCTACACATCGCTCTAGATCCCTACGAATCCACCTCCCTTGGAATTCTCAAAATGGAGCCCAGGCCCTCCAGAGCCAAACCTCTACCGACAGTCCCTCAGCTCAGAAGCTGAGGCTCAGTTCCATTCGCCTCCCCAGTGCCGCTGTCACGGAGGCCTGGGTACCCGCCCTCCAGGTTGCGTTCACTCGGCAGATGTACTCTGTGGTTTCAAACATCCTTGAAGGTAGGTAAGGCTTGGTTGGCCATGACCTCCATGACCATCCGTTGAAACCTCTGACGTTTTGTGCAGTGTGAGACCCTGGGCCCCCTCTCCTACTGTGACGGGGGCAGTGTGGGAAGATGACCAGCAGCCATGATTTCTTTGCGGGGGACCTTGGGTCCCAGGCTGTGCAGCTGGAGAACGTAAACAGTTTACTCTCGCTGCACTTCTGCAGCCTGAGCAACGGAGAAGATTTAACCTTGCTGGGTCCTGGCACCAGCTCATGCGTGTGCAGACCCAGGGACATGAGGCCACTGCTCCGGGGTGCATGGTGACACCCCGAGTGTGAGGACTGGTCCTGGGCCTGCTACCGACAGAGCTCTTCATGACACCAATCTGATCAGGTCATGGCTCTGCTCGATACCTCGGGTGGCTCCCCACTGCTTTCAAGATAAAGGACAAAACATGAACATGGTCTACAAAGCCCATGTGTTCCACCTCCCGCTGACCGTCTGAACCTGGTCCCACACCACTCTCCCCCAGGCTCCCTGCGCTGGCCGCGCAGTTCTGCCTTCTGTTCCTTGTTCTCGCCACACGCCCCCCACCCCCTCCAGCCTCACCTCAGAGTCCTTGCGCACGCTGTTCCCTTTTGAAACGCTCTCCCTCCCTAAACTGTGCCTGGTCAGTGTCCACTCCTCAAGGATCACTCCTCGGTGGAGCCTTCCTGGACCTCCCTGGCCCTTATAATTTTTTCTAGTTTTTCGTGGGATCCTGTATCTATTTCCCTTTGGTACGGCTGGTCCCCGTTGCAATTTTCCATTTGCTGGTATGATCGATGGCAGTCCCCTCCCTCACTAAACTGTAAGTTCCGTGAGAGCGAGGGCTGTGATTTGCCCACCTGTGTGTCCCCAGCACCTAGTAAAGGCCTGGCTGAGAGTGTGTATTCAATGATACTAGTTGAATGCAGGCGTACACGAATAAATAAAAGGATGCTTTCATAATTTTGTGCAAGGCAATTCTGTCCCCTGGGGCTGACACCTTAAATGATGGTTTGTAGGGGGTCTACTGCACACCCAGTGCTGGGGAGAGGGCACAGAGCTGACGCACTGGAGGGGAGGCAGGCGTGCAGGAAAGCCCTGGTGACACAGCAGGGTGTGGCTGTGCTCAGAGGGCTGGTCTGGGGAGGACTTTCCTGAGATTGCAACTAAAGCCCAGTCCAAAGGGTGAGAGCGAACAGGCAAAGATGGAGGTAGGGTGTCCTGGCAGAGGGCGGAGCCAGGGCAATGTGCAGCAGGGAGGGAGCCCCAGGACGGCTGTTCTGTAGCCAGGCCAGGGGCTATGCAGGGGAGTGGGAAGAGACGGGCCAGATGGGCCCAATTGGACTTTACTGGGAAGGCACTGGCGCCACGGAGGGGTTTCAGGCAGCGGGGTCACAGAAGACTGTCCTCTTGGGTAAAAGGAGAGTCTGGGGCCCCTCCAGCTCAGGCGCCCGGGGGTATGGAACCCATGGGGCAGAGGAGCATGGGCTAGGTTAGGAAGGCTCCAGACCTCACTGCCAGCTGAAGCCTCAAGGGACTGGTTCCTCCCTGACGTCAACTTAAAGGTCACACAGATCCCAGGTTTGCTTTCAGGAGCCACTCAGGGCTTCGCATTTTATGACTGTACTCAGATCCCTTTGGGATCCAATGACGTTCCCAGGCTGGACCGCCTTGTGGGGTAACCAGTCCCCTGAGCCCCAGAGATGCCGTAAGAAGCAGGGCTGCCTTTAATTTGTCCTAAACTTACCTCGCTCAAGTTTCAGAGGTGGAGGGGGCATCAAACTAGAATGTCGGGAGTGAGCGGAGAAGGAAATGCACCAGGCGCTGCCGCAGTGGGAAGGGGAACTCAGGACATCCTTGACGCGCGGCCTCTGTATCACAGCGGCTCGAGAGCTGTCTTCCCACTACAATCGCACCAACAGGCTGTCCCTTCCTCTCCCAAACCCAGGTCCCTCCCTGTGCCCGCCTAGGACAGGCCTGAGCTGGTGAATGGAAAGTGAAACTAGGCCATTCAACTGACTTCTCTCTCTAGCAGAGGCCACAGATGGGGGTGTGTAAATTACAGGGCCCCTAAGTAACCAGGCTCCTTCAATGCCACTGGATGTCCCTCCAGCCTCTCCTTCCAGTCCTGGCTCCATCCCTCCAGGAAACCTGCCCCAGCAGCCCCTGGGGCTGAAGTCATTCTCCGGCTCCAGCCCTTTCAGAGCCCAGACCAGGCCAGGGCTCCAGTTCAAACACTCGAAGCCCTAGCTGGCTTCTCGCCGTCTCTCGCCCCGCCAAGCAGTCCATCAGCAAGGCCTGCCAGCTTCCCTTCCAAAGCACACCCCCAGTCTGTTCCCATCGCCGCTCACCTGGACACCCACCACAGGCTCTTCTCTCCCCGCCCCTCCGCCCCCCACCCACCCTCAACCCCGGCATCCACTCTGAACCAGCACCAAGAGCAAAATAAAATATAACCTGAGCATGTGGCTTTCCTTCTGAAAGCCCTCCAGCAGCTCCTGGTTTGCCGAGGGCGAAACTTACCAACCCACAGGCCAGCCTCATTGAGGCACCGCAGAGCCGGCTGTGACCTCCTTCCTCGCTCCCCTTCCCTCGTCCCATCAGGTCAGTCGGGCCTCCTTCCTGCTGCCGACGCACCACGCTCATTCCCACCTCAGGCCTTTGCACCCTCTTGCTGACTGGAACACTCATTCTCCATCCTCTGTTTTAATTATTATTTTTTAATTTTTTTTATCCTTACCCAAGGACAATTTTTTCATTGCTTTTAGAGGGAGAGAGTGAGAGAAATGTCGATGGGAGAGAGAAACCTTGACCAGTTGGCTTCTCGTATATACCCTGACCAGGTGGCCAGCCCACAGCCTAGGTCTCTGCCCCGGCTGGGAATCGACCCCTCAAACTTCTGTTGTATAGGATGATGCTCCAACCAACTGAGCCACCTGGTCTGGGCTTAATTACTTAATTTATTTAATAGACAATTTATAGTGCTTTATTTTATGCCAGGCTTAACTTTTCAAGTTCTAAATAATTTCTTAACTCTTTGCATGCTCGGCTTCCTCTTGCCAGTGCAAAGTTTCGTTCTCATGGAGGCCTTCCCTCACCACCATCAGTGACGGGGCACCACTGCCCTGCCCCCCGTCAGGCCCTACAGGAAACACGCCTCGATTCGTTCTTGATGTCGCCCTCCACCAGGCTGGACGCTCCAGGAGCGCAAGGCCTGTCTGTCATTGACTCAGGTTCCTAGGGCCCAGCACGCCGCCTGCCCGTGAGAGTGAACGAGACGGGCCACCCAGCCGGAGAGACTTCCAAGACCGCCAGGGTCTCTAACCCTGCAGCTGGCCGTACGAATTACAGGGTGTGCGGTGCATGAGTCCTGTGGACCCTGCTCAGAGGCCCAGTCAGGGGACGGGCTTTTAGAGAAGGCGGGGTCAGGTCTTGTCCATGAATACAAAACAAGAATTGGCATGTTTGGAGCAAACGGCAAGCTAGAGCTTTTGAAGGAGATTCACACGCATGAACTCACTGGCCTCTCCCAGCCACTCAGGGTGGCTGTCACAGCCCCATTTGACAGAGGAGGAAGCTGAGGCCCAGAAAGTCAGGGCCACATAGTGTGCGCCAGAGCCAGGGCTCACATCACCTTTCAGTGCAGTTCTGAAGCCTTTACAAAGGTCCGTGTCCAGCGGAGCACCCGTGCTCTGTACAACAGCACGACTTCATTGACAGGTTCTTAGGACTGTGGTGAAATGACGTATTACAAAACCAGCTGAGGCTCAGAGAGGTTAAGCCACTTGACCATTGTAACACAGCAGGATCCCGAAATTCAGCCAGCAGACAATCTTGCCACTTGTTGGTAGAGACACTTCCAGACCTGGCTACATGACCCCGAAAGACATTCTTGTCTCTTAGATTGTCTGTAAAGCTCACATTCTTACTGGACCTCGTCAGGCTCTGGCACAAGGAGGGGAGGGAAGAGAGAAGTGTGGCTGCTGCTCCCTCCTGTGGTCCCTCGAAATGTGGGGAAGGGGCTACCCGGAGGCCTTGGAGCAAGGGCAGGCCCCATGCTGCCCAGGGCACCATGGATGGAGTGTCACCAATCAGGGGGTACACAGTCCACAAGGGTGCTGGCCTCCTGTGCTGGCTGGGTGACCAAGACCAGGGTGGCAGGGGACTAAAGACAGGCTGGGTGGTCCTGGAGCCTCCCAAGGCCAAGAAAACGACTCCTGACCACAGCGGGAGGTGCAGGCGGGCACAGGCCCCGAGTGGCTCCCAGCCTCACTGCAGAGCTGCCAGAAGAACATCAGAAACGGGTGTCGAACCTGAGCTTCCTTTGGATAAGAAAATCTGGTTCCTTTTCTGTATGTCTATTTCTTTGTCTTTCTCCTTTTCTTTTTTAGCAGAATCTTTGAGACTGTTGATCTACAGAAACATGATCCTACTGTGTAGGTCTCCATTCCCCAAGTGGGGGCACAGAGGCTGGAGAAGTGAGAGTCAAGGCCAACTCTAACTTACACGGGAAGCCCCACCCCCCACAGAAGTGAGGAGAGGGGGCGGGAGAAACTCCCGGGGCGGGGCGCAGAGAAGAGCGGGTCTGACTCCTCCCCAGAGGCAGCTGTGTGGTGGGTGGTGGCTTCAGGAGCCAATCAGCTTTAGGGATGTGGCAGTATCTTTGTTCTGTTAGGAAGGACGAGCTATCTCATCAACAGATGAATCTAGAACCAGTCACCCAGCCTGACCTGAGCTCTTGGTCTCAGGAGGCATCAGGGCCGCCGCGTGGGCTGACACTGGCCACTGGGCTGTTTTACATCCCTCTGCCTTACCTCAGTTTCCATAGAACTCCTGCCCCCCCCCTGTGACCACAGCAGCGTCTCTTGAACCCATTGTGGGGACAAGACATAGTGGACAGATCCCATCCTGTCCCCATCTGGCTGTGCAGGTTGGAGCGGGTTCCTTTCTTCCTCTTAGGGCCTCATGGTCCCCAAAGTGAAATGAACGGATTGGATAACACCAGAGGATTCTACATCTTGCTCCTGGAGTTGAGGTACCTGGAGGGGTCACCACTGGGACATGCCCTGGGCACCGAGTGCCCCCAGTTCCACTTGGGGGCTCTGCTCTTACTTTTGCACAAGGTATTTGTTGGGCTGCATGAAAGATTCCTTTCAAAGAAAGGGTTTACCGCTGCTCCCCCACCCAAGGTGACCTCTGACCTTCCTTTGGTGTTACAGTCTGGATCTGGCAGCTGTGAGGAGGAGGCATGTGCCCCTTCCGTCCCTGCAGGACTGGGTTTGGGGAGGCAGAAACTCCCCCCTCATGTCTGGTCGGGATCCAGAGTTAGGCCAATATCCCCCTGCAGCTTATAGGTGCCTCAGTCAGCCTCCCTATGCCTGGCTTGCTCCTCCGGCTCCTTCCTCAGCTAAGTTGGGGACTCTCGGCAGACGCCAGCATTGTGGATGTAGGGAATGGGAGCTGGATTCTTCTAGAGCTGAGGGAACTTCCCAAAGTCCAGTTCCCTCTCATGCTTGGTGGAGAAGAAGCAAGGGCTGAGTCAGGAAGGAGGAATGGATGGTCTATGTGTGCAAAATACTAGGCAGAGTGAGTACCAGAGATACACACGACCTCAATTAAGCAAAAGGAGCCTCTTTCACCCAGAGTGCCACATTTTTAGGAGAAAGGCGCACGTGACTCTAAAAGAATAGCATAACAGAGATTTTAAAAAGTCCCTGTGCGCTTCCATCGTCACTTCTCATGCAGTCCAACGACTCCGCCACCCCTTTGTCATGCTCGTCCTCTGGGGTAAAAATAGGACATCCCACACCGGTCAGTGCGCCTGAGGGCCACCCAGCAAAGAACGATCCAGCCCGCATGATGGTGTCAAGTATCTGGAACTAGAACAATGAGGAGACCCACCAGTCAGAACCAAAAGCAGCCATGATGAATGGGTCAGGTCACCATGGAATGTGGATGTGGCCACCATGTCCAGACACAGGAGCACCATGAGGGACAGGCAATTCTTCATTAGAGAAGGACTGGCCCCAGTCCTAAGCTCAAAGGGAACTAACCGAAGACGACATTCAGGCAGCCAAAGCCCTTGGGGCCTGGGCATTCCAGAACCTGGAGGCGCAGCCCGGAGATCCTTCTAGCACATGGCTGCTCTGTCCTGTCCACACTGCCCTCAGGAAGTCTGGGACCTGCACCCCTCCTTGCTGGCCTGTCACAGTGTGCTAGGCCCCTTGTAACAGCTTGAATAACCACGTGGGGAGCTGGCGTCCACTTAAAACAAGCCACCTGTGGGGCGTGTCCGACTGCTCCATGCCTGGCTGGCTCATGGCACTTCCTCCCACTTGGGCAGGTGAAGGGCTGCCGGAGCCCTCTGCACAGGCTCAACCCTTAATCCAGCCTCTAGGCGCCTCCCTGGGTCTCCACTGGATGGAAGAGCTGGGCCGCCCAGCCACCTCTGGCTCCCTTGCCGCACCCCCGCCCTGGCGGAGACATTCCCACGATGCCTTGCCTGCCATACCTGCCACACACAGACAGATGGCAAAGGCTGGACGGGGGTGGGAGGAAGCATCAGGCTGAAAATGAGTTTGTGAAGTGAGCTGAAAAGAATGACAGGAAGGTCCCGAGCCAGCCCTGCTGCCACTCAGCCGCGCCACTCTGGCCCTCCCCTGCCTCCCCTGCCTGCCTTGCCCGAGTATCCTCTGCCAGGCCACTCCCCTGCCGGCCATGCAAGCCACTGTCTCTGCGCTGGGGGTCTCTGCTGCTTCTCTCTCTGCCCCTGGAGCTGGTGCCTTAGGTACAAATGCCAGCTGTGGGGGCCATCATCTATAGTGTGGTCCTCAATTGCTGTCCCCATCTCCGTCCCTGCCTTGATTGTACCCCACCTCACAGGAGCTGGGACCCCAGGGGTGGGGGCACCAGCACTGCATCTGGACTGTTCCATGCGAGGCACCCACCTGCCACCACCTGTGGGCCTGCCCCCGCCTGAGTCTTTGGTCTCTGCTGAAGCTACAGCTTCACCTGTGTGTCCCTTTACCTGGACTGTGTGCTCCTCCTAGTTTCCTGAGCACATGGCAGAGTTAGTGAAAGAGACAGAGACAGAGAGATGGAGGGAGGGAGAGCGAGTCTGCATTCCGACACGGCTCTGGTCTGCTCTGAGTCAGACGACTTGGATTTAAATACTGCTGACTCCGGCGCCCACTAGCTCTGTGACCTTGGCCACATTACATAACCTCCTCGGGCCTCAGTCTTCTGAGTGTATAAAATGAAGATAATAATAGTACCTGCCACACAAAGTAATTGTGAGGATTAAATGAGATAATTCAATTAAGTGCTTATAACAGTGCCTGGCACTGAGTAAGCCTTCAAAACAAAACACGCCGTTGCTATTATCACTATTAATGAGTGTCCTCCAGGCTTATTGGACACCGCCTCCCCAGACAAGAACTAGGGCCATTGCCAAGTCCTTCCCTGGCGAGCTGCAGGGCACCACTCCGGTCGTTGTAGGATGTCCATCAGAAGGATATCTTTCCTAACGTATCGGCTGAAGTTTTGGAGTTGGCTTTCAGGGCCACCCCAGCCACTTCCTAACCCTGTGCCCTTGAGTGAAGCACTCTGCATTTCAGGGTCCTCATCTGGAAAATGCAGTAATGTGAGCCTTCAACTCAGAGAGACGTTGGATGGTGAAGTGAGGTCTGTGCGGTGCGAAGCGCGTAGTCACGCTGGCGGCCGTTGGAGATCGTCCACGCTGCCTTGATGGTGGAACGGGAATCTACCAGGGAGCAACTGAGGTAAGAGGCTGGCTCGGCAGTAATAAGGAGAGGGGCAGCCACTAGGGAGTGGGTGGCTGGGCGACCCCAGGAGGAGCTGAGAGTGCATCCACGTGCGCAGCACACCCCGCTTTCTAGTCCCTCTTAGGGCCATGGGCTCTTCCTGTCTACTGCCCCCTTCCTCCAGGTAGCACCCAGCATTTCTTTAACATTAAGGTGATAGAACTTCCTTCTGGCACCCTTCAGCGTAGAGTGGGTAGAGACTAGGCCGGGGGATTCTCCACCCTCGGCAGCCTGGGCCAAGCCTTGAGCTCTTCAGCCCACATGGGACTGGGGCTCGCCCTGGCAGAGGCAGGAACTCTTGGGAACAGAGTCCCCAGCCTGGGTGCCTAGAGCAGGCTTTCCAGCAAGATGCCCCTTGCCCTCCTCCCTCTGCCCCGAGCAGTGAGTCTGGCAGCCAGCCAGCTCCAGGAAAGGCCTTTCTTTTCAAAGGCCATAGCACCGCACTTCTCTCTCCCCACTCTCCCTTCCAGGGCGCTCAGCACTTCCACAGGGACATCCTCCAACCCCACCCACCTGACCCCCAGCTTGTCTTTCTCCACCTTACTCCCATCTGCTCTGTCCTTGGGGGCACAGGTGTTGGCACTCAAAGCCCTGGGCTCGAGAATTCTAGCCAAGATGGAGGTGTAGGTAGATATACTGTGCCTCCTCACACAACCAAAAGAAGGATAACAACAAATTTAAAAACAAAAAAATAACCAGAACTGCCAGAAAAATCGAACTGTATGGAAATCCAACAACAAAGGAGTTAAAGAAGAAACATTCATCCAGACTGGTAGGAGGGGTGCAGATGGGCAGCCAGGGTGGAGAGGGCTCGCAGCAAGGCTGTGGCTGGAGGACCAGGCAAGGTGGTGGCTGGAGGAGTGGGCAGTCCCACATGTGCGTGCAGATAAACTGGGAGGAACAACTGGGGAGTGAGACAACTACACAACCCAGGGTTCCAGGGCAGGGGGAAAAAGCCTCAAATCTCTGACTGAAAACACCTTTGGGGGTTGAGGCGGCGGGAGAAACTCTCAGCCTCACAGGAGAGTTCGTTGGAGAAACCCACAGGGTCCTAGAATGTACATAAGCCCACCAATCTGGGAATCAGCACAGAAGGGTCCACTTTGCTTGTGGGTAGAGGGGGAAGTGACTGAAAGCCAGCAGAGAGTGGAGCAAGTACCATTGTTCCCTCTCGGACCCCTTCCCCACAGGCAGCATCACAACGCAGTGACATGGGTTGCCCTGCCCTGGCAAACACCTAAGGCTCTGCCCCTCACTACTTAATGGGCACACTGAGACAAAAAAATGGCCCAAATGAAAGAACAGATCAAAGCTCCAGAAAAAATACAACTAAGCCCTGAAGAGATAGCCAACCTATCAGATGCACAGTTCAAAACACCGGTAATCAGTGGTAAACAGTGCTCACAGAAATGGCAGAGTACAGTTGTGAAATAGAGGGAAGAGTGAAGACTATGAAAAGTGACATAAAGGAAAATGCACAGGGAACCAACAGTGAAGGGAAGGAAACCGGGACTCAGATCAACGCTTTGGAGCAGAAAGAAGAAATAAACATTCAACCAGAACAGAATGAAGAAACAAGAATTCAAAAATAAGAGGAGAGGCTTAGGGACCTCCGGGACAACCTTAAACATTTCAATATCTGAATCATAGGGGTGCCAGAAGGAGAAGAGGAAGAGCCAGAAATGGAAAACTTATTTGAAAACATAATGAAGGAGAACTTCCCCAATCTGGCAAAGGAAATAGACTTCCAGGAAGTCCAGGATGCTCAGAGAGTCCCAAAGAAATTGGACCCAAAGAGGAACACACCAAGGCACATCATAATTACATTACCCAAGATTAAATATAAGGAGAAATCTTAAAAGCAGCAAGAAAAAAGGAGACAGTTACCTACAAAGGAGTTCCCATAAAGCTATCAGCTGATTTCTCACAGGAGACCTTGCAGGCAAGAAGGGGCTGGAAAGAAGTATTCAAAGTCATGAAAGGCAAGGACCTACATCCAGGATTACTCTATCCAGCAAAGCTATCATTTAGAATAGAATGTCAGATAAAGTCCTTGCCAGATAAGGTCAAGTTAAAGGAGTTCATCATCACCAAGCCATTATTATATGAAATGTTAAAGGGACTTATCTAAGAAAAAGATCAAAACTATGAACAGTAAAATGACAGCAAACTCACAACTATCAACAACTGAACCTAAAAAAACAAACTAAGCAAACAACTAGAACAGGAAATATAATCACAGAAATAGAGATCATATGGAGGGTTATCAGTGAAGGGGGGGAGGGGAGAATGGGGGAAAGATACAGGGAATAAGAAGCATAAATGGTAGGTACAAAATAGACAAGGGGAGGTTCAGAATAGTATGGGGAATTGAGAAGCCAAAGAACTTATATGTACGACCCATGGACATGAACTAAGAGGAGGGGGGTGCAGGGTGGAGAGGAGTAAAGGGGAGAAAAAATGGGACAACTGTAATAGCATAATCAATAAAATATATTTAAAAAAATAAATAAATTTGCTATGGCCAAAAAAAAAAAAAAAAAGCCTCGGGCTTGAGTGCTGGCTCTGTCTCTTTGTCATGGATGTGGGTGATCCCTGAACAGCTGTGATCCTCAGTTTCCTCATCTTTGAAATGGGACAACCGCAGTCCTACATCACAGAATGGTTGATGGGAATATAAGCAATACTGTATGTAAAGCATGAGGATGATGCCATCTCTTTATATAAACAAAAGGCTCGATCGCCCTTTTCCGTCCAGCCACAGCCAGCAGGTAAGCCAAGATGGGCACTCAGGACTACATCCAGGAGCTGCAGAGGAGGAGCAGTCGGATAGAACGTGCTTCCTTCTCAGGGTGCTGTGCCGGCAGTACCGGCAGCTCTCCTGGCTCCACATGCCCCCCACCCGCACCGCGCCCAGTGAAGAACACAGGCTGGGGTACAAGGCCAGGCAAGGCGTTGGATCGCGTGCATTGTGGTGGTGGCAAACGCCCAGTTCCTAAGGGTGGGACCTGCGGCAAGCCCGTCATGGTGTCCACCAGCTACAGTTTGCCGGAAGCCTTCGTCTGCTGCTGAGGAGCAAGCCGGACGCCACTGTGGGGCTCGGAGAGTCCTGAATCCTTACTGGGTTGGTGAAGACTCAATGTACGAACTCTGAGGTTATCCTTATCGATCCATTCCATAGGCCATCACATGGAATCTTGGCACCCCGTGGACCACCAAGCCAGTCCACAAGCACAGGGAGATGTGAGGGCTGACCTCCACAGGCCGCAGGAGCCACGGCCTCAGAAAGGGCCACGAGTCCCACCACGCTACTGGTGGCTCTCGTCCTGCAGCTTGGAGAAGGCGCAACAAATGCTCTTCGGCTCCACTGTCACCGCTAACACGTGTTAAATTCTTACCAAATAACGGTGTAGGATCGTCATGGCCTAAAAAGATACATGCCATGACCGTGGTCGCTTCCCTAGGCTCACAGGCTCACCACTGCCTGACTCCTCCCTGGCCCCCACCTACCAGGTGGCCAACACTTGCCAGTTTTACCCCCGCGATTATCCCCCTCCCTCGGCCCCGTCCACATGCTATTCTGTGTCCCCTCTTAGCAGAACTGCTGCAGCTCCTGTCTCAGTCCTCTCCTTGACTCAAATTCGTCCTCTACATGCAGAACACGCAGCTGGACGCTGTCACATCCTTTCTGAGGAACCTTCAGGGTGGTGTCTACTCTCTCCCTGGTCTGTTTCCCCCACCCCCAACTTTTCATTCCAGACTTATCTCTGACAACATCCTTCCATGTGAGCTTGCTATAGCCATTCTAGATTATTTCTCCTTTTCCAGAATGGGGAGTAAAAAAAGCACATTCTATACTTTTATCACACTGTTTCCTTTGCTTACAATATCCTTATATACATACTCAATTCCTGACGTCTTACTTGTCTTTCAGGGCCTGCTTCAAATGCCATTTCTTCCAGGAAGCCTTTCCTGATTTCTCCCTTCTAAAGTAATCACTCCCTCTCTTGCATTTTCCAAATGTGATGCTTCTGCTTCTGCTGAGTTTTTACTTAGCCCTGGTTGGAGAGCCCTGGTTGGTCTGCTTCACCTTGTACCCACACAGCACTCAGCCTGGGCCTGGTGCTGCTGTTAACCCATGGAGGGCCCAAGTCACATGCCAACATAGCATCCAGTCAGCCTGGAGCCCTGAAGGGTACACAGCCAGCCCAGAGTCTGGCCGCTGGTCCCTGGCCTGCCTCTGCTGGGTTGGGATCAAGGGGTTGGGAAGTGGGGGTTCACTCTGGCCATAGTTTCTGCCCTCACAAGGCAGGTTCTAAGGAAAAGGCTCTGGCAGGTAAGCGTGTGATAGGCATGGGTGGCACCATCACAAGAGAGATGATCCTCCCAGGACTTGGGGAGTCTCTTAACTCCCCTGACCTCTGCTGGCCTCTCTGAGGCTGGAGGCTAGACTGACCGGGAAAAATGAACGTAGAGCGAGTGTGGCCATCTACTGTGAGTCCACACAGACAGTTGTCCCTTGTCGTTTGGAGTTCCTGCAAAATTCAGAGTCACCCCCAACCCCACCAACAGCTGTTACCAGCATGACCCCTTCCCCTCTCAGGACAGAGTAAGGCCAGTTGCCTGTCTCTGTATGGATACAGGGCTCAAACACCTTTAAGAAAAGCCCCACTGTGCAGAGGCTCCTGCTACTGGTTGTGGCTGGAGACAGAGAAGTGAGTCTTTCTTCATGAGCCTAGGTGCCAGACCCTCTGACCCTAAGGATCAGCAGAGACCTCAAACATCCCCTCCAAGGAGCCAACCATCGCCCCACTTGTAATTAACACTCCCTTTGCCACGGTCCATGGCCCTTTATTTATATCACATGGCACTGAACACAGCCTTCCTTCTATTCTACAACTGGACTGAAGCAGGTCATAGTCCTCTCCCTCTGATAGCTTTCATGTGTGTAGTACTCCACAGCTGACCAAGAACTTTTGCAATAACCCTGCAAGATATTTATTTATATGTAAGAGATGAGCTCATGGAAACTCAGAGAGGTTAAGTGGCTTTTCCAATGTTGAAAGCCACGCAGAGGAGCTGGGCGTCCCACGGAGGGCTCCCATCGCCACTCTGTAAATGCTTTGAGGGCAGGCACACTTCTCACCCATTTTGCATCTTTTAAAGTGCCTTGCATAGTGCCCTGTAAATAGAAGCATCCAGAATTTTTCATTGTGTTGAATGACTTAGGCTCCAACAGGGCAGAGAGGGAGGAGAGAGGAAGCCAGCAGCCTCTGCAACCCAAGCTGCATTTCCCTGCTGCATGCGGTGGCATGACGGGCATCTCTTCGGAGTCCCACGTGGCTGGATGCAATGGTGAAGGCTGCAGCTCCTCCAGCACCAGAAGCCCCTTTCCACTCAACATCGTCATCACCATTACGGCAACTAACAGATCGTTCTGAGCCAAGTATGTGTCAGGTCCAATAAGGTGGGCACTGTCATTATCCCCCATTTCACATGAGGTCAGGAGAATAATGTATCCACAGTCCCACGATTCATAAGGAGTAGAATGGGATCCCTGGGATTTGACCCAGGGTTGTTGGGAGTCAAACTTGTAGCTGCTGGGTTAGCTACCCCTCCCTGGGCAGGTCAAGTGGGTACCGCTGCCGCATACCTCGCTACAGACAGCCCCGCCCTGCAGGGCCACCTCCCTGTAGCGGGGGAGTCAGAGACGTACAACTAGATTCTGAACAAGATGGGGCTGCGGATGATAGACATGCGACCATTCTCACTGAATCCTCATCTCAGGCTCCTTCAGTTCACAGAGGCAGAGGCAGCTACTCAGGAAAGTTAAGGACCCTGCAGGGCTGTCAGCCCACAGTGTTCGGCTGCTGCTCCCTCACCAGGGGGCAAAGTGGCCCTTGGAGCGAAACTCTGAAGATGCTCAGAGGAAAGGGCCACCAGCCATCCCTGAGAGTCGTGGGGGACATTGCAGAGGCAGCGACACTGAGAAGGGCAGAGGAGGACAAAGGGGGCAGCACAGCATGGGGAGGAGGCTGAGTGTCGGAGTGCAGCTGAGCAGGGCGGGGGCCCCTGGGTCCTGGTGGGCTGGCACGCTTGCCGGCAGCTCAGAGGTGGCTGCAGGCCCCACGCGTGGGCTCTAAGCTCCAAGCAATGGCACATCCTTGTTGGCGGGGAGTGCCAATTAGGTACGGTAGAGTCAGTCCTGAAGGGTTGTTTCAACGTGCGATAATCCAACAGAATCATCTAATTGACTTCGTAATTAAAGAATGCTTTATCTTGCAATATTTTAGACACTCAAAGAGGTACAGAGTATGTATATAAGAATACAGTGCATTATTCGGCAATAAAGAAGAACGAAGTACCAGGACATGCTCCAACACGGATGACCCTGAGAACATCACACTAAATCCATAGAAATGGGCGGGTGAGCGGTTGCCTGGGGCTGGGGCTGGGGCTGGGGGAAGCGGATGGCGAGGGCCGAAGGGTGTGGATTTCTTTTTGGGGTGGCGAAAATGCTCTGATTTTGATGATGGTCGGTCAACTCTCTGAATACACGAGAAATCATCAAACTGTATACTTTGAAGGGATGAATTGTATATAGAATTATATCTTAATGAAGTTGTTGCAAAACATAATGAATTTGGCATACCGGCCATCCAGCTTAACAGTTAGCAATATAGCCAAACCTCAGCGACCCCAATCTCTGCCTCACCCTTGCTTTTCACTGAATCTGACGTTTATCACTCCCATGCATTTCTTTACATACTTATTGCTTACATTGGATACATATATTCCCCGAACAATGTATCATGCTATTTGATATGTTTCTAACTTTATATAAACAAGTTGTATGTAAAAATTCTTTGTACCTTGCTTTATTTTTTTCTCTCTATAGGATGAGATTCACCCCCAGTTTAGCTTGGTCTGGAGGTCAAGTTCATCTGTGCTGAGGGTGTCTGGTATTTCACTGATGGACGTACCTCAGTTTAATATCCACGACTCCCTTCTCCTGCTGACGAATGTTTAGGTTTCCTTTTCCTTTTATCGGAAACGCACACAGCGCCGCAGCGAACACCCTTCCCTCTCTTACTCCTGTGTGACTGTGTCTCTGCGCTGTGCCCGGGAGGGGGTGGCCTTGTTGGGGGCCATTCCACCCTTTTCCAGATAGGTCCACATTGTTCTTTAAAGTCATTTTCCCTTTCCACGTGAGACAACGGGGGCCCAGAGGGAGAACGGTGACCTGCTGAGTCCCTCGGTGTCTGGGACCGATTCCCAGCCCAGGGCCTCCGGCCCAAGCACACTACCTTTCCAGAACCCTCCATTTCCTTATTTTTATTTCTCTACAAATCCCAGTGACCACCCGGGCGGCTGTTATCAGAGCTGATCTAGGAGAAACACATTATCAGCAAAGTCCAGGAGGGCTGAGGATCTGGAAGTGCTTTCAAGAGGAAATGGGGAAGAAATGATTAACTTCAGCGGATTCCCTGGGAGGCTCTAAAGTGTGGAGCGGAGGGCCTGGGGCGAGAGGTTCCAGGACAGCCGTAGGTCTCTGCAGGCCTTCTCGCACTGGGCGCTCCCTACGTCCAGGGCCCTCTCCAAGGTCGCAGCCCAACCCTTCTTCTGGGGCAAGCAGGTTGCCTGAAATAGGACCACAGAAGCCACAGGATGTGCCTTCATTTCGAGCCCAGGGTCTGAGCTTTACTGACTGGCTGTGTGACTTCTGAAGCACCCCATCCCCATTCTGGGCTGGCTGTGGCTCCCTTCCCCTGTGGCCTCTCTGCTCCAACTACTGTCCCCAGCACATAGGCGTCCTCAGGGCACCGCAGCTGTCACTTTGAAGACAGAGGGGAGGCCTGAGGGGGCAGCAGGCCACATCAGGGATTCGACCCTTTATCCTAAGTGTGATGGAAAACGCCGAAGTGCTTTAACTAAGGTTATGCATTTCTCTTCTTTCTTTTTTTTTTTTTTTAAGATTTTATTTCTTTATTTTCAGAGAGAGGAGAAGGGAGGGAGAAAGAGCAAAGTATGGTTGCCTCTCACATGGCCCTCACTGGGGACCCGGCCCGCAACCCAGGCATGTGCCCTGGCTGGGAATCGAACCGGGACCCTCTGGTTCCCAGCCCGCACTCAATCCACTGAGCTACATCAGCCAGGCTATTTCTTTTATTTTTTAAAGATTTTATTTATATTTAGAGAGAGGGGAAGGAAGGGTGAAAGAGAGGGAGAGAAACATCGATGTGAGAAATATTGACCGGTTGCCTCTCGCACACACCCCAGCTGGGGACCAGGCCTGCAACCCAGCCATGCGCCCTGACCAGGGATTGAACCAGTGACCTTTTGCTTTGCCAGACGATGCCCAACAACCTGAGCCATGCCAGTCAGGGCTGTGCATTAACTTTAAAAAGACCACTCTGGCTTCTGGATGAAGGAGGGATTGTAGGTCAGTTAGGGGTTACTGCAGTGACCAAGGTGAGAGATGGTGGCAGCCTGAACACAAGTGACAGTGGAGACAATGCAGGAGTCGGCGGAGAAGGGTCAGTGGGGCTCGGTGGCTGATGGGATGTGAGGGCAAAGGCAGCGTCCAGGCGGGGACCCAGGTTCCAGTCCAGGTGGGGGCCTACGTGGTGATGGTGCTGGTCCCCAAGGTTGGGGATGTTGGAAAAGGGCCAGGTGTGGGAGAAAAATGCTGGCTTCAGCCAGGTGCCATTTGAGGGTAGGTGGCCTGCGACACAACCGTGTGGAGACCTCGAGGAGGCTGCCCAGTGTGGTTTGTAGGTGGGGAGGTTCTCCCTGGCTGGCCACCCACAGAAGCTCCTCTCTGTGTGAGAGTCTCTCACTGAGTGCTGCTGCCGGTGCCTGTGGAATTGAAATCGAATGGTTCATGATCGTGGCCAAGAAGAAACTTTGCAGGTGTATACAGTTTGGTCTGTTTTCACTTCTCATTTGAAGACAGATGACTTGTCCCAGTAGGTGGCTTTGCCTGGACTGTATGCTGAGCGCACACCAGGCATTATGTTAACGTAGTGACCAAGCAGCAGAACTAAGGGAAAAGGCTATGGTAGGAGCGAAGGGTGGAAGGAGCTGCAGGGATGCTGGAGCAGGCCCGGGGCGGGGCGGGGAGTGGTGAAGAGGGCATCAGGTAGAAACAGAGAACAAAGACATCAGAACAGTATGAATGAATGTGCACAGGTGAGACAGCAGCATATGGGCAGGGCAGGAGAGTAGCCCAATTTTACTGAAAGAAACTAGTAGAGCAGAGTGGGAGATTGGTCAGAGATGAGAGAGACAAAAGTGGGTTTCTTTTTGGGCTGGGGGCGTGTATGAATGCTAGGGAGCCATGGGTGGTTTTTGAGCAGAGGAGTGGAACTGACAAGACCCAGCAACCGCGGGGGTGCAGTGGGTGAGGAAAAAGGAGACACGGATGCTCACACGATCGGTGGGTGCCTGGGTGTCTGGGAGGTCGGATGGGCCATGAGACAGGACTGCAAAGTCCGGAGGAAGAGGTGGGGGCGGGAAAGTGGGGGAATGAAGCTGACACGGCAGGTGAAAGCCCCTCCCTCCAGCTGAAGCCAAACAACGGGGAGTCTGAATTGAATAGGAGGGTCTCTTCTGAGGCTGCCCCTCAGGGATGCACTTTACAGAGTCACCAGGAATGACTCAGAATTACCCCAACGATTATTTGCACGTAGTTTCAGAGGTACCCAAAAACAGTATTTCTTTAGTTTAAATGTTCTCCCTGAAACATCCATTAACTTTGTAGTCCTTTTTTTCTCTCTCTTTTTTTAAATCCTCACCCAAGGACATGATTCTATTGATTTTAGAGAGAAGAAGGGAAAGAGAGATAGAGTAGCATCGATGTGAGAGAGAAACATCAATTGGCTGCCTCCCGTATGCGCCTCAGCTGGGGACCAAACCCACAGCCTAGATAGGTGCCCTGACCAGGGATCGAACCCTCACCCTTTCGCTGTGGGGATGATGCTCCGACCAACTGAACCACCCAGCCAGGGCTGCAATCCTTTTCTTTATTAATGGCACCAAGGGACAATTTGTTCTGAATTCTCTCTTTTCTGGGTTAGCTGAGTCTGAAACAAGGAGAACCACAAAGAAAGGGGGTGGGGCTGCGGGACTGCTCTGCCGAAGCCTGGGGGAGGAGACAGGGGCCGGCTGGGGCAGAGGCTCCGGCCACAGGCCCTGCCCATGGAAACAGGAGGAGACTGTCCGTGGCAAAAGCTGGTGCCAGGGCAAACGGGGCAGGGCCAAACAAAGAAGGGACTTCAGGATGTGTGAACACCAGCGCTCACCACCTGTGGAAAATAACCAAGTCCCAAGGGGCAGTTCCAATGTGAACATAAATAGAAAAACAGGAGAAAATAGAGCCCTGTTCATGGAATCTCAGACTTTTGTTGCTGGAAGGGGTTTTCCCCTCTCTAAGCCATTGTCCACATCACTGCTAATTATGGCTCTAGAATACAAATTGGATCAGGTCCCACCCCTACTCCACGGACCTTCTCTGGTGCAACATCATCTCCTGTGGAATGAAAAAGCTGGGGCACAGGCATTGCTGCCCACCACGAGGCATCCACGGCAGACAGCACTAAGTGGTCGCCGCATCTTTTGCTGCCCTGGGAGGCAGCCTCAGAATCGAACTCAGTATAACCCATCGGCCGCTATTACCAATCAATCATTCTCAGGATGAAAACCCTTTGTTTCCCTTTGGATGGAGAGAGCTGAGCTGGAACTCCTTGGCCTGACCCTTTGCAGTCCTTTCCCTCTTCTATTTCCCATCACCACTTCCGTGCTCCAGCTTCCTTCAGCAGCCTGCCATTCCCCAACAGACCTGCCCTTTTCTCACTCTTGGAGCTTTGTCCACGCAGGTGCCCCCCCTGGAACGCCCCCTGTGCAGACCACTCCTCGGCCCCTGCGCTCCCACTTTGCACAGTAATAAAGTTGCATCTGGGCATATGGCCACCCAGCCAAAAACACTGCCTGGCTGCCCTTGGACCTGGGCGGTAACCACGTGACTAAGGGCTGGCCAATGGGATACGAGAAGTGATGCTTGTCAGGTTGTTTTTCTTCCAGTTTTGCTCTTCAGGGTTTGGGCAGGGACTCCCCTGAGCCCCTTCTTTTTTCATGCCGGCCAGGGGACGGTGCGAGCGAAGCTGCTGACAGGGGCCCAGAGACGGAAGCCACCAGATGACGATGGCAGAGCCACCCTCCCATCCCTGGACCGTCTGTCGCCTGCTAAGGAAGAGACCGCCCATCTCCCTTATTGGAATCCCTGTATTGGGGGCCCATTGTTATGGTGGCAGCTGTGTCTATACCCTGACTCTGTACCCTCACCTGCTTTCTCGTTCCAGGCCACCAGCCTCCAGTGCCACCCCCTCAGTGAAGTTTTCCCAGAGTCCCAGGCTCCTCTGGAATCCCTGGCACTTCATATGCACCTCACACTAGCACACCCTAAGCCGGGGGGTTGGGGGGAGCGCCGTGGCCTCTCCCACTAGCCTGGCTGGAGGCCACTTCTGTCCCCTCCTCCATCCTCTGTGCCAGAGCCAGTGACGGTACTAACGCACAGACCGGGCCACCTCAGTCCTTGCCCGGCTACTGTAGTCCGGCCTCCTGGCCTGCTGGTCATTCTGTGACCCTGACCTACTCTCCCCCTTGGAGATGAAGCCCAGAGTGTGAAGCAATCTGCTCCAGCGGCTGAGTTGGTCCTGGCTCCCTCCGTGTGCACAACCGTGGATCACCCCTCACCCCGCCAGACCCACCCAGCCCCGGCGTGGCGGGCCTGAAGGAGCTGTTTCCTTGCTGACCGGGGCCTATATTGTCCTGCTCCTCGTGTGTTAGTAAGAACAGGGAAAGAGAATGGGAGCGTTTCCCTGATCTTTGTGTTCTTTTCAAGTGGCCTAGGAAGTCCCACAGTCTGTGTATGTGTTCCCAGAGCCCTTCTCCTGTCCTGCCAGGACACACGCTTTACAAACTGCCCACACCTATTCCTCTGAACTTCTGGCCGCCCTGACCTCCTAACGAGGCCCGACCTTTGGCATCCCGTCCCCGGCCTGCAGGCCCATCGCTCCCCCGGTGAACAGTGCACGCGGCCCAGAAGCAGGATACAGCCAGAGCGTAGCCAGTACGTGGCTATTTTGGGACAGGGAGGGTCCTGGGAGGATGCTGGCAAGGTTAGAGTAGGAAGGGAAGGAGGTGGGTTTTCTGCCCACGATTATGTGTCCCAAGCCCTTTGGATGCCGCCCAGGGCCCAAGGCTGCCACAAGGAAGAACACACCCGCCACAGGACTCCCACCTCGGCCCAGCCAGCCTCAGAGGCAAACCGGGGGCAGGCACGGGTTTGGGGCCCGAGGCTCCAGTCTCAGCGGCCACAGTGGACAGGAAGAGTGTGTGTTTATTTGTTGGGTCCCAACAGCTGGGACTTCAACATCAGGCAAGACTCGGAGCAGTCATGAAGTGGGGGAAGGCACCAGAAACCACCCAGAGGGGCGAAGAAGGACACAAGAAGGAATCCAGTCACTCAGAAATGATGCTTGATGATCAGTTATGGGACATTCCCTGAGCGCCTACTACATCGGGGTTACAGGGTGAAATTCTGGCAAGACCAAAGAGAATAATGTTTTGACTGTGCATGAGGTACTCCATAGTTGCCTACGTCCTTCTGTAAGTAAGTATCAGGAGCTTTAAAGTGGTTCATAAACTCCGACCCTGAGGAAATACCCGAAGATGCATGATTTGGGCGGAAGAGTGAGGGTGGTGTTTCACCCAGGAGCGTGGAGGTTTGCAAACATTTCAGAATGTCAGGACTCCACTCTGTCTGTTTGGAGAAGGTATCCATCACTGTGCTGGGCCTAGGACATAGTAGGTGCTCAGTTAGGGGCAGCAGCAATAACTGCTATTATTCATAACAGGTGGGCAGCCACACGACCTGCAGGCTTCAGTGTGAAGGAGGTAACGTTACTGCAGGGTGGGAAGCCTCTGGTTGGACAGAGGGAGCAGGTCTGGGGACGCAGCAGGACCCAGCCCATCCCAGTGGATGCATTTCCGCCGCGGGTCTGTGGTCTGAGATGCCCCCGTGCAGCCCTGCCAGTCCTTCTGTGCTGGCTCCAGAAAGCTGGGAAGGCGTTTTTGTCTCCTTCCTATTTTGCCTCAATTTGGAGTCTTCTCTTTACATTCTCTTGGTGTTAACTACCTGGCTCTGATCTGTACTTCAGGCCAAACTGCCCCCTGGGGAATTCTCTAACACCCTGGACACCCCTTCCAGAAGCCCTGTTCTCTCTCCTCCCGTCTCCTGGTCAGCTCAGTCCCTGCTGGCAGCCCTCCCCCAGAGGACCTGCATCAGGCCCTTCCTTCTCCCCACTGTGTCCCTTCACCCCAATGGGTCCCTCTTCCCCACCACCCCTGAGCCTCATCCAAGAGCCCGGGTCTTACACAGACTCCCAGGGGGTGAGGAGAGATCAGGTACTCTTCCAAATCCTTCCTCCCTGCTGCCACACCCTCCCCGGCTGCCAGCCTCCCAGGCCTCCAGAGCCAGACTCTCCCGCAAGCACAGAACTGCCAGCTATCGGTTAGGCACACCCTTTGATGGCGGGCGGGACATGTGAAGCCCAATCAGGTAGGGAAGAGAGAAGAGTGAGCGTCTGCCTTGCCACCGAGGTGCAGCCCACGGCGTCCAGAGCATTAGCACGTGGGGCTTGGTAAGGATTTCTGAGCATCTTCAAAGTGCAAGAGGAATTGAGGGGGTAAAAAATAACTGTGCTTACTAGGAATCAGGAAAGATGCTAAGTAATTCCCAAAATTACCTCACTGAATTGTCACCATATACCCGCAGGGTAGGCGATATCCCCTTGTATCACAGGAGGCAGAAAGAGGTTAGATAACTCTCTGAAGGCCACACAGCTGGTAAAAGCCAGAGCTGAAACCCAAACCCCTGTCTCCCAGGGCTCCAAATCTCTTGCCCTCCACCAGCATTATACACTTTGAGCAAAAACCCAGCGGCCATCGACCAGAGTTACGGAGACGACAGACACGAAGATCTGAAACGGGGCTGCCCAGAAACCCCGACACCCGCGCGGTCGCGCTGCCCAGGCCCTGCCCCCCACCCGTGCCTTCATCTCATTTCATTAATCTCGGCATTCTTCTCCCCAAAGCTTTGCCCGATCCCAGGGCCCCGAGGGAGGGAGGGAGGGAGCTTCCCAGGGCTTCCGGACACCTTTTTAATTAACCCAGATGACCTTCTTCTGACGGGGGCCAGCTGAATCCCATCTCGATGCCACCGCCCCCCAAGAGTGTGACTCCCACCTCAGCCCACTCATGCTCTGGTAGGTGCAGTCTCTTCGTTTCCCATACGCTCAGCATCTGTTGGCCTCTCTTCCCCGGCGTGGGGACCGTGGATGAGCGCTACCAGGGCCCCTTGACTCCCGTGCCCATGGAGCGCCTGCCAGGGAGCCCACTTAGTGTCCTGCCGACGCCACCTGCCCACAGCGGGTATCGAGGGGCCGCACTCTGACCTGGCAGAGGTCCACAGGAGGGCAGAATCCTCTGTGGTTACTTGATTATTTTCTCTCCCAATCCTTTTTTGGGGGCTTCCTTCTTCATCTCCCAAAAGTACAGCTTATTCCAGCTACCATGGGGACAATGAAATTTGTTCATCTGTTATTCTCATGGCTTAATAATGATGGTCAAGAATCTAGAAAAGTCCACTAACTTATCATTAACTGTGGACAATGAAATTGAACCCAACACAGCACGGTGCCCAGCACAGAGCAGGCACTCGGCACACAGCGGCGGCAAGACGGGCAGACCTGGTGTGGAGCAGCTCGTGCGGGACAGAGGACAGACTGCTAAAAAGGCGCCCTCGGAGGGGACCCGCCCACACAGGGCTAGTTAATGGCAGAGGCAGAATCTGATTGGACCTGTTAACTTGGTTACGCCACGTCACCTTTCAACCTTGAACTTGTGTGCAAGGGGCATTTGTGCAGGTAGTCTAGATCCCATCCAGCACAAAGCACCCTAAGCCACCTAGCAAAGGCAGGGAAGTTTGGAAGTTCATTCATTTTGGTAACAAACACCTTTGTACACCTACTATGTGTCACAAGCTAGAGGCACAATAGTGACGGTGATGAGCCTGCTCCCTGTCCTCTTGGGCTTATCTTTCTTCGATGCTGCATAATATGTCAGAATTTGCAAAACATAGCCTTGTCCATTATCTTGTCTAATTTCACAACCTGGTGCATATAGTGAAGGCCCATAGAAAAGCTTATGAATGAATGAATGCTTGAATGAATGAATGATGGACAGGGGACAGCGGGGCCAGTCAATGAGTAGATAAAAGGTAGTATCACGGATATGGTCACGCCCACCTTTCAGATGAAAGGTGATGCCCTGAGCAGGGTGCAGCCAGGGCACAGCCACGGAGAGGGCCTCTGGTGGGTGTGCCCACCCTAGTCACCCGTTCGCAGGGCTCCTTACCTGGTGGGCAATGACACCCTGGAGATGTCTTCGGGGCCTCCCGGCGCCTCCGAGAGTGGAGCTTCCATTTCTGCACAAGGAGACAGAGGAGAGGAGTCACTGGGAGGCCTAAGGGCCGAGCCCTGGAAATCCTCTGTGGGCTGGTGGGGGTGGGGCGTGGGGCAGAGGGGCCCCTTGAGGGCTGGCGGGTGGACTGTTCCTGCAGCAAAGACTGGCCACTGGATGTCTGGGTAATAACAAGCAGAGAGGTCCTATCTAGGTAATCCTAGTGTCTGAGGTCTTCAGGGAGCTCTTAAAGAAATGACCCCAATCACAGGACCCTTTAGACCAGTGGTGGCCTTCCCGTACCCCACTCATGGCAGGGCAGCCCGATTTCTCCGCTTTCTGCTCTTTGTCTCCTGACTAGGCCTGGGCTCCTGGTGGATCCCGGGGCCGGGACAGTGACTCCTGTTCTTCCGGTGTCCCTCACGGAGCCAGGTCTGAGAGGGGGGTGGGGGGCGGAGTTGGGCGGGTCCTCTGCCCCTTCATCAAACCTCTTCCTCAGCAGCTTGCAAATCATTGAGCCAGTGCGGAAGGCCCCAAAGAGCCAGTGACAAGTTGACTGGGACACCTCCTGCCCTCAAGGAGCTGCCGTTTCCATGGTGGTAAAGGGACAAGCACCTGCCCAGAAGCACCGATGCCTGCAGCGCTTATTCTACCCAGCGAGCAGCACGGCGCTCCTGGTGCCCCAGTCCTCAGGACCCATGGGGCTGGGCCACGGTCACGCAGAGGTTACAGGCACACCTCTGGGGCCAGGTGCCCGGGTTCAAACACGGTTCTCAGACCTTTAGCTGATAATGGTCCCTTTCTCACTGGGTCACTGACAGGACAGAAAAGGCTGATGCATAGCAAGAAAATGTGCTCAGTACATGTTAGCTACAGTTGCACTTGTGTTACAGGTGAGGAACCTGAGGCGCAGACAGGAGACTGTGCCCAGGCCAAGGTCAGGGGTGCAGGGAGGCTGAGGTTTAAACCCACACTCCCTGAGGCTAGCGCAGCAGTCAGAAGCTGGTAGCCTCTGGGCCAAACTGGCCCTTAGCTGTACTTTAATTGCTTTCCACAGTTATCTTTTTTCATTGAATTTGTGGCCAGTATTTTGAAGGGGCTGATTTTCCACGCCCATCTGCATTTCTAATCTCAAAAAACTGGAAGATCGGGTCACGTGGGGCCTGTACTACGGCTGGCCCTAGTTGACCAGGTCCGGCGGTCTCTGACACGGAAACCAGTTAGGATGCCAGCGGTCCCATCAGCATTTGCGCGGTTCTCCACTCAGGGTGGGCCGTGAGAGAGGGGAACAAAGTTGCGTGGGAGGTGTGGTAGGATGTGGTGCCACCTCTGGTTTGGTGGTGGAGAGGACAGCAGGAAAGCTTCGTGACAATTCGCACCAGGCGCACGTCTGCGGGGCCCCAGTCTGTGCTGGCACTGAGCTGGGAGCTTTAACGCAGAGACGCACACCTATTTTTCACAACCTAACGCCAAGGTAAATTGAATTCAGTGGATCTGGGACAAGAACGCAGGCTTTTTGATGCAAAGTCCACCCCAGCCTGCTGGAGAAAGTGGTGTACAAGTGTCCCTGGGAGAGAGAGCACAGTGACAGACAGGGCGAGGATTCTGAGGGCAGAGGGGGCAGGGGGTCAAAGCAGACAGGAAGGGGAGGGAGGGAGGAACGTCCCAAAGGGGAGCGTCTCACTCAGAAAGGGAGACCGGCACACAAATGTTGTGGATAGACACTGAGGCTCGGCCAGTGGTGGGCACAGAATGGCCATGGGGCACACTAATGACCTTCCAGGACAAAGTCTGGTGAAAGGCCCCAGGACGCCCAGCTCTGAGCCCCGCTTGCCCATGCCACTTTCCACCAAGGACTGTGCCTGTTTACTTCCCTTTCCACCGATAACCTTGGGCCCATAAGGGACTTATTTGTGGCTGTTCCTGGCACAGAGCAGGTGTGGGACAGAAATCTGCTAAGTGACAAAGCCATTCAGTGACTGACAAGCCAAGGCCAGCTGAGTTTACAGCGTTCTGGCTACAGGTTGCAGCCAGTAGGGTTGTCACTCACTCAACAACTGCAGGATGCCATGCACAGGTTGGGCCCTGGCGAGGAAGGCTGGGACCGAAGGCCGGAGTCCGTCAGAGCCACCAAGCCAGCTGAGAGACACTGGTAGTCCAAGTCACGGAACGGCAGTAGGGTAGAGAGGAGATAAGGGGAAGGACTGCGGGAGGAAGAATGGACAGGGCACAGGATGGACGCAGTAGGGGGAGAGGGTATGGTTCAGGCTCTGCCGTGGGCATCTAAGACGGCCCCATGGGGACAGGACAGGGGCAAAAGCAGGCCCATGGGAAGATGACAAGTCTGACTCGGGACGGACCGAGTTTCAGGGCTGTCCTTGTGGAGGAGCCCAGGTGGGCAAGGCCACGTGTGGTTCTGGAGCTCAGGAGAGAGGCCAGGGGCAGAAAGGCAGATCTGGGCGCTAGGGGAGCCTGTCAGAGGGGAAGGAGACATCAGGCAGAGAGACCAGAAACTGGCTTAATTCAGGGAGTGGGTGTGTTTTCTTGGTGTGTCCAGTGTTTATTTTTGAAAAGTATTAAACCCCAACACCACTGCACCCCTTCCAGCGTCTGGGCTTCAACCCCACCCATGGAGCCTCTTCTACAGACAGTCCGTCCAACACCTCAACCCCAGGGCTCCCTCCAGTCTGCAGGACTTACAGTCTGCAGGTGCTTCCACCTTTCCACCGTCCTTGCCCAGCCCAGATTCTGTGGTCAGTGATTATAATCACTCTCCCGGCTACAACCTAGGCTGCCACGATACCTTTCCCTTCAGCACATTCTCCTGGCTAAGCCACAGAGCCAGCAGATCGAATGTTTCCACTGACCCCACGCCAGCACCCATGCAGCAAAACGAAGACGGAGAGAGCACACGGCCTTGCTGACTGGCTTCATTTTTTCTTTTTTTTAAGATTTTATTTATTTACTTTTAGGAAGAGGGGAAGACAGGGAGAAAGAGAGAGAGAGAGAGAGAAACATCACTTGGTTGCCTCTTCAACTAGGGGCCTCACCCACAACCCAGGCATGTGCCCTGACCAGGAATCGAACCAGCAACCTTACGGTTCGTAGGCCAACACCCAACCCATGGAGCCACACCAGCCAGGGATGGCTTCACTTTAATATGTGATCATTATCTCAGATGAAACCACAGCAAGCATGTTGTGATTTCCTAGTTCCTTCATTTTCCTGTTCTAGTAGTTCTCACACCTTCTCTCACCAATCCCAACACACCGTCTCCAATGTCACTGTCACCTGATGACCTTGAGAAAACAGGAGCGGGCAGAAGAGGCCTTCCAGAGGCTCCCGCCCCCATGCACACCCACCCATCTGCGCCTGTGCCCGCACACTCTCCCTTCCCTCCTCCTGCATGCCCATCTGAGTTCCCAGAGAAGGTCACCCCTCTACCTGCTCCACGGTCTTCCCCTCCTGCCTGCTCAGGGCGTCTCGGCAGCAAGTCTCCCTCCACCTGCATCGCCCATTTCCTCCTTTGGACTGATACAGTCGTCAGTGAACAGTTTCTGGAGAGGGCTAGCTAGTAAATATTTCAGGCCCTGCGAGCCATATGATCTCCGTCACAGCCACTCAGCTGTACGACATCGGCGGAAAGCAGCTCCAGACAGCTCCACACCCGAGCGTGGCTGTGCTCCCGCAGAAAATGTAGCTAGAAAACCGGCTTCGAGTGGGGCTGAGCCGTCCTTTGCCCATTCCTGATGTAAATCACTATGCGAGCATGCGGTCGCTCCTTCCATTGTAGAAAAAATGATACGGAAAATCCTCTCTCGGCCAAGCAAATGTTGTTCGTGTGGTTTGTGCGAATGTAATTGGTGAAAGTGTCGGTCTGTTTTTAAAAGCAGCAGTGATTGGGTTTTGTTTGTTTGTTTGTTTTTGGTTTTTGTTTTTGCTCTTTCATTCCATTTCCGACCAAAGCTTCTCTTATAATAGTCTGTTATGGAAAATGGCCATAGTAACTTAAAAGAAAGGGTGGGGAGATATGTGAATTGCTAAAAGATTAAATGAAAATACTGAATGTGAAGAAAAGCCCCTCCCTGATGAAGGATGTGTCCTCCTGCTCTCCTGGTCCACTTCTATCAGCTCTCACCTTCCCTCCCCAGGGAGGTTCTCTGCAAGGTCACCGATGACCTCGGGGTAGCTAAGCCCAGTGGGCGGCCCTCACCTCATCTCAGCCCGTCACAGCACCTGCTCACTCGGCCTTCCTGACATACTTGCTTCCATTGCCCCCAGGACGCCTCTCTCCAGACTTACCTCCTACCCCTCTGTGCCCCTTCTCAGTGTCCTCTGCTGGTTCCCTCTTACCTACCTGACTCCGAAATGCTGGAGACCCGCAAGGCCCAGCCTCACCTCCTTTCCTTCCGCACGGGCTCCCCGGGGCTCGCACCGCTCTCGTGGCTTTAACACTACATACACGCGGCGATGCCCCGCGCTTTGCCTCCTTCCTCGGGAGCTCCAGATGAATTTACCCAGCGGCCCACTTGACATCCCCATTGACAGGCCTCCCACGATTAGCCCGGCAAAACTGAGCTCCTCGTATTCTGTCCCCCTCCCCGGGCCTGCCTTCCCTCATCACAGGTCATAGCAACTGCATCCTGCCAGTTGTTCAAAACCTTGACTTCATCGTGATGCCCCTTTCTCTCTCACTCTGCACCCATTCAGTCAGCAACTCCTGTTCACTACCTTCCAGACAAATCCAGGATCGGGCCCCACCCCCACCGCTACCCCCTGGGCCAAGCCTGATGGCTGTGACACCCTTCGAATGAATCCCCTGCCTCTGTCCTTGCCCCACTGACCATTCAACGTGGCAGCCAGGGTGACCTCACAGGCCCCCTTGATGTGCCTGCACACGCCAGGCTTCCTCCTCACCTCAGGGCCTTTGCACGTGCTGCCCTCGCTGCCTGGGATGTTCCCTTCCTAGGCCACGGGGCTCACTCTCAGTGAGGCCTTCCCCGTCCCTGGTGCTCTCCTGCAATATACTTTCTACTCTTCCTCCCTGTTTTATTTTCTCCGTAGGATTTTGCTGTTGCCTTAATTATTTTGCTGAATGTCTCCCTCTAACACTCCAAAGTAAGAACATAGCTATTTTGGTTTGTTTCATTCACTGCCATATCCCAAGTGCTGAGAACATGACCTGGCATGCGGTAAATGCTCAACAAATATTGGTTGCTTACAAAACAGGAGATTTCACATAAAGGTCTAGATTTCCAATCTCTTGTACAACAGGAGGATCTGGCAACTCTGGCCCATGGCAACAGCTGGGTGGTGCTGCCCCTTTCAGGCGGGCTTGCACCATCCAGGTCGCCAAGGGCCCTCACCCTGGCCAGCCTCCCTAGTTAGGTCACCGCCCTGGTTCCCTTGGGCGCCTGAATTTGAGTGTGAGACCCCTGGAAAGAAAGCCCCAGGCTGAGGCTCAGGGGCAGGTAGGAAATGTTCTGAGGTCCTGAGGTGGACCCCCAGCCCTCCGGGACAGAGCAGCCTTCCTGCTTTGCCCCTATGGGCGGCCAGGGCCTCTTGGAATGCCCCACGTGGCCACAGCTGAAACATCACCCGCCTGGTCATCGCAGCTATTAAAATGCCTGTATCAGTATCAAAGGGAAAACGCCAAGTGGCTAGTCATTCCCCCCAAAGAATGCAGCTCCCGCCGGGTCTTGGGTTGAGGGGCCACTCCTTCCCCATGTTCAGCCCTAGGTTCTTAAAGGGCTCAGGTTCAACCTGTACCTCTGTGACATGTGGGCGGGTCCAGGTTGTGACCTGGATGTTGGGAGCCCAACTTGGAAGCCAGGTGAGTTCTGTGCTCCATAGTTGTGACCTTGAGCCTGCCCTTGCCCCTGGAGGAATCTGCACAATGGGGTTATTAGTAAGTGTTGCTGTGGAAAGTATCTTGGAAACCGTGAAGCAGTTACCATGTGAAATTATTAAATGAGCTAATACTACTATTAACAGCTACACATATTCAGTGGTATATACCAAATACTGTGCTAAGTGCTTTAGATGAAACCGTCATTTAATAATTAGTTTTTGATATTATTAGTGTGTGACTCTTGTTAGAACCCACCTGCTGGAGGCTGTGGTGGGATTCTATTTTGGGTTAGAGCAGATGGCCCCCAAACTGATGAAGCGCCCACTTCACATGGGGCTTGGCCATGTGGACACGGCTTGAGGTACTTTGGGAGTGCCAGGTCCTCAGGGTCCAGCCCCAGCTCTCCTGCTAACTATGTATTAAGCAAGAAATATAAGGTCTCTGGACCTCAGTTTCCTCATCCGTAAATGGGGTTAATATTAGTTATCCGCTGGCTGACCCAGGGCAGTTGGAGGGGTAAAGTGAAATGAGATCCGAAGAGAAAAAGGTGCCCAGGTGTGAAGAAGGGTGAGCACCTGCCATGCCGGCTTGTTTTGCTCAGTGGCCAGGTGAAGGCCGTTTCTCTCTGGAGCTGGTGCCAGGCCTGCCTCCTCCACCTGCCCGGGTGGGGCTGGCCTGGCCTCAGCGCTGCTGCGGGCATGCGGCCATGTGGCCAAGTTTCCTGCCGTGCCCCTCCCCTCTGGGGTAACTCAGACCCCCTCTGCCTGTAGAAAGGAAGGTGAGAGAGGGTCCCACCTGCAAGCCTGCTTCCTGACCCTGAGAACTAGAAGCCGAAAGGAGGAGTTGCCCATTGAAATGACCACGCTGGGCAAAGCTCTGGCCCCTGCGTCAGTGTCTGGTTGCAAGGCTTGGCGTAGAGTGGGCACCTGATCCCATCTGCGAGAGCCCTTTCGTCACACTGTGCCAGACTTACTGGGCCAGCTCCCCACTGGAGACTGAACTGGCCTTTGAGGGCAGGTCCTGGTCTGCTGTCTCCGATCCACACTTGAACCAAATCACTTACTTTGAGGTCTGCCCACTAGGACCTATCCTTGTGATCCCAGGAGGACATGAGCTTTGGGCTTGGCTTTGGCAGAATTTGGATAGAAGGAGATGGGGCGGGAGGGCATTCCAACCAGGAGCAAAGGCACAGAGACAGGACCCACGCTGTGCAGTACTGGCTCCGTGGGCCTAATCCCAGGGACCACAGAGATGGCGGCCCACAGACTGGGTTTGTTTAGGAAGTAAGCCCCCGTTCAGCTGCATGCCTTGGGGCATAGGCAGCTCAGCAGGGTGAAATCAAAGCGGAGGAAATCTAGACACCAGACACCCACCCCACACCCACCCGAACTGGACTTGCCTGGTCTGCTTGGCAGGGGTGGGGGTGCTGTGTGCTGGGGCACTGGAGGGGGTGACATGGGGCGGGTGCCTTAGGAACTGCCTTCTCCCTCCCTCCACAGCTCTCTTTGTGCCACGGATTTGGCGCCTGATCACAGGCTTCCAGGGCCAACAAACAGGGGCCCGAGGGTCCTCCGGATGCATCGCCTCTGCCTCTGCTTCACCAGAACCACAGGCAGATGTGGCCCCAGGCGCTGCAGATCAGAAAGCAGTCAAGGGAGGGAGACGCATGCTCCTGTGTGAGTTTCCCAGTCTTCGCAGGAGGAAGTCCTCTCTTCCAGCTAACCTGAAGCCTGTTGCTACCTCAGGCAAGTCAATGAACTGGGCTCTACAACTACGTGGATGTGGGTAGGAGCCCGGTTAGCAAGGGCCCAGGAGTTCAAGAGTTTCAGGGGGCTTGGGGTCATCTGTGGGCCGGGAGCAGGATGAAGCAGGGATCCCTGCAACAGAGTGGGGAGAGGCTGGGGCGAGAATGCTGGGACCGAAGCCAGGCGCCCCTTCCTTCCTTCCCCCCCTTTCACAAATGGGTATTGAGCACCTGTTTGGGCCAGAGCCACGCAAAGTGGGGGGAACACAAGACTGAGCAGAGCAGACATTCCGGCTGCCCTCACGGAGCTTACCCTCTAGGGAGGGCACAGGAGCAAACCACACACATCAGCACGGCGCAGCCACTGCCATCAGGGCTACGGCTGGAAGGGGTGAGGTGCTGAGAGCCTTCTGGTGACACAGACGAGGTGGGCTCATCCTGGGGACGCGACAGCTGGGCTGAGACGCAGGATGAGCAGCGCCGACCAGCTGAGGGGCCCAGGGACAGGGGAATGGCTGAGACCTGGCAGGACAATGTGCTCCCTGCGAAGCAGGCAGGGTCTTGAGCATCTGAATTCACTCAGCACTCACAACAACCCCGTCACGAACGAGGAAGCTGAGACAGAGAGAGGTGAATTACCTTGCATGATGGCACACCGTCGAGAAGGGTAGAGGCAGGGTTTGAACCAGGGAGCCTGGCTCAGGGCCCGAGTCGCTCCACTGTGCATGCCTGTGACCGGGGCGGTGCTGTGGGGAGGCTGGGCTCTTTTCAGGGGATCGCAATGTCACAATCCTGTTACCTACCGGCCTGCCAGGCACTGTTCACAGCGTTCGTTTAACTTGTTTAATCCCGGAAACAACACTTATAAGAAGGAGTTCCTCTTATCATCACCCCCACTTTACAGAGGAATGACCCAAAGTACTGAGAGGTTAAACAACGTGCCCAATGCCACACGGCCAGTAATTAGCAGAGCTGGACTTGAACTCAGAACTCTGGCTCCAGAGTCTGTGCTCTTAGCTGCGTCAGGGCACAGCCTTGGAGCTGGACTCTGCAAGTGAGGGGAGGGGAGTCGCGAGGCTGGGAGGGTGGCCAGGGCCAGGTGCTGCGGCCTCGTGGACCACAGCAATAAACTTAGCTTCTTGCTCGAGAGCAACAGGAAGTCACTGAAGAGTTGTAATCAGGGAAATGTGGCGATCCTATTGAGAGTTTTTCAAGATCCCCCTCCCTGGCTTCCGTGTGGGTGATGAAAGGGCGGAGCCAATGGGTGCAGATAAGGTAGGAGGCTCCTGCCACAGCCCGGGAGAGCCCAGGGAAGCCCAGTGGGGAAGGGTGGGCAGTGATGAGAGAAGAGGACAGATCTGCAGGAGGCTGAGAAGCTGTGCCCCCAGGGTGGGTGCACGGGAAGCCAGAGCTTCAGTCACTGACGACGGGGTGCGGGGAGAGCTGGACTTCTTGTTCAGTTTAGACACATTGAGTTTGAGCCACTTTCAAGACATGCTGGAGGGGGTGGGATGGTTGGCATAGAGGTGGCTCTGGAGCGCTGCTGAGACGAAGAACACACAACATTAGAGCCAGGGCTGTCCAATAATGGAATAGTCACCTGCATGAGGTAATGAGCTCCCCGTCACTGAGAGTGTGTAAGCCTGAGAAGCAGAAATGTTGTGGGGGATTCCTGGTATAGGACATAGCCCTTTCCTTCCTAAACTCTGGTAATATGGAGTGCGGAGAGGCTGGAGGTGGCAGGACCACCCTCTGACCTCCCCTGTCACCGAGTCTCGCCCTACACCCAGGAAACCTCACATGCCAACACAAGGAAGTGGACTGAGGCGGTTCCTGGAAAAGCCCCAACTAAGGCCCCTTCAATCAGTCCCTTTTCTTCATCCTTATCCCCAGAGGTCACCCTTCATGTCCTGTCCTACAGGCCACCTTGTCAGAGCATGACCCGATACAGAAAACCTCCAGTGACAGCCGAAGAGGCACCTTCACAAGGCACCCACGGCGTCACAGGCGACTGCAGGTGTAAAGCTCCCCGGATGGCAGGATGCCGGGCCTGGGGGCAGCAAGGCCTTTCTACTGCACCTACAGAACAGGTAGGAGTGAGCTCCCTGGAAGGAGGCTGGGGCGGACAGGGAGCCTGCCTGAGCAAAGGAAAGGCTGAGAAAGGACTACAGGCGTCAGGGAGACCAGTGAGGCTGGGGGCAGGGCGGTGAGGAGAGGAAAGGGCACCGAAGAGGTGGCAAAGGCCCAGCCCACGTGGACTCTAGCCACGGGAGGAGGGCTGCTGGAACACCCACAGTAGCCTCCAGGAAGGGAGATGGCCCCGTGTCCCTCTGGAGGGCGGCGCCCAGCCTCCCAGGCAGGCAGTTCCGCCCCTTTGTACTGGGCTTGCCCTTGCCCTTGCCCTTTGACTGTCCACAGGAGACCCTGCTGCCAGCAGCCCCATCCCGCCCTTTGGTCACAGAGAGTTTTCTTCACGGAGGCCACCCCCGCAGGGCATGCGGCAGGCTGCTGGGACAGCGGGAGTGTCAGCATGGAGTGGCTGCTGGGGTCTGCTGGCAGCCTGGATGACACCCAGGAGAGCAGGGGTCCAGATGACACCCAGGAGAGCAGGGGTCCAGATGACACCCAGGAGAGCAGGGGCCCGGATGACACCAGGAGAGCAGGGGCCTGGATGACACCAGGAGAGCCGGGGACCCAGCCTGCATAGCCCTCCCAGCTCCTTCCCAGGCCCAGCCTCAGTTTCTCTGGGGGGAGTCTGCTGACTTCCCGTACTTACTGAAGAGTCAGCAAGCTGCTTCTGGGAGGGCAGAATCCAACCAAAAGACGTGGGAGAAGAATTCCTGAGGCTTCTCCTAAAACTTCCTTTCTTCTGGATGGCAAACCCTCAGTTGATTTTATTTTTTGAAAATAAAAACAACCAACCAAAAAATCAACTCCGCCCCCCCCAAAGGACCTACTGCTCACCCTTCTTTGAATCCCCCGGACTTTCACACTACACACAGCATGGTGGGGCTTCTATTGGCATTTCGTTGCACCCTCATTACGGTCACCACCAGGCCCTCCAGCGCTGCCTGGGACCCAGGGGAGGGGCCTGGGTTGAACGCGCAGCATATCCCAGGCACGGGGCATGGGGAAGTTGTCTGAGTGTGTGTGTGTAGGGCACTGCCCGCCATGGAGCTGGGGAATACCCTCCCCACAGGGGTTCACATCAAGGTTTTGGGAAGTGGGTCAGCTTGGTGTTCTTTAAAGCACCCAGGCGACACTATATAGCCAGACTGTCACAAGTCCAGAGCAGGCTTTGAGGGTGTGCAAGTATGATGAGAAGGAGGAAAGAATAACTTTAAAGAGGTGTAGTTACTATAGAACTTTCACCCCTATCTTGCACCAAATAGGGATATTCGGGCATGTGCACAGACAGACAGACAGACAGACAGACAGACACCCCTTATACAGCGAGGCGACAGGTGGTAAGAGGGGAAAGACCGGCGGGGCAGGGGGAGAGCACAGGACCGGGAGCGGGGCCACGCAAAGACTGCCACCCGAAGGACGCCGCCACGCCACGCCACGCAGGGAACCCGGGAGTGGCACCAAAGCTTCCCAGAGGACAGTCCAGTGTCCAAGAGACAAGAACCGGCCCATCCCTCCTGGGAAGCCCAAGCATTCTGGAAACCAAGGCTGGCGACAACAAATGGCATCCTCAGTGTCATTCTCACAACAAAGGTGGCATTGTGTCAGTTCAGTAAATGCCACCTCTGTGGGAGCCCAACTGAAGTGAACAGGTCCCCAGCCCCTGGCCTATGTGACCTGCCTTAGTGGCGCATGGTGCCTCATGCAGGTGGTATATACTAGTGGCTCAGAGTGCCAGCTTTGGGGTCAGACTGCCTGGGTTCAAGGCTTGGCTCTGCTATTTACTAGCTGTGTGACCCTGAGAAAGTTACTTAACTTCTCTGGGCCTCTGTTTTCTCTGCTGTAAGAAGGGAATAGTAAAAATATAACCACTTCACAGAATCATTGTGAGAATTAAATGAATGAATAGATGTAAAGCTCTCTATACAGGGCTCAGTGGATATTAGTTATTAATAAAAGTTGTGGGCCTGGCGCAGCCCCATCTTGTCTCTTCGGACAATGAGGCAGGTGGTATGCTGATATTAATTGAATGGTTTTCTCTAATCCTGCAACCACCCTGGGAGGAGGATGTGGCCATCCCTATTTCTTTCAGATCAAGACACTGAGGCTGGGTCACACAACTAGTTAGTCCACGTGACATCAAACGCTGGGGTTTTGCCCACTGCACTGTTCTGCCCCCACCAACACATGCCAGGCAGCCTGGAAGGTGAGGAGGAGCTACAGGCCCTCAAAAGTAGGCGATGGGAGGGGCTGGGTGCCCCCAGCTGGTCTGTCTACCTGGAAACACACCACACTGACTGAACCATCCCCACTCTCCCAGCCAGGGCCAGGGTGCAGCCCTGACTTAGGAGTTGATCATTTCACCCTCTGCTGGCGGCTGCAAAGCACCCACCTCCAGGGCACCGCCTCCCCGGCAAGTGCTGAGCACGCAGGTGGGTCTGGGCGTGGGGCTGTGGGGAGGGCAGCTGACTGAGACGGCTTCACCAGCCTCCAGCAGGGGAACTGTGAACCGGTGACTGATGGGTGAGGGCTGCCTATTATGTGCCAAGTCCCTGGCTAGACCCCATCAGGGACCCCAAGACTAGGGAGCCCTACCCCTGCCACTGGGCTGGGTGTGATCAAAAGGAGAGACAAGACATTTAAAGGCAGTAGAGAGGAGGACAAACTGCACAATGTGTTTGAGGCTGAGCCATGGATGGCAAATAGATTTTACCTTGGCCTTTGACCCTGACCGGAAGAGGCAGCCTGGTGCACTGTGTTGAGAAGGATTCTGAGATCCATCTAGGTTCCCTGGGAGGGTGTTGAGGGATGAGGCGCAGCCGCTGAGTTTCTGGGATAAGAGAAGTTAGCACGTGCCATGTCTCATCTAACTCCCTTCTCTGAGCTAGCTGTCTGGTGTGGCCAGGAAGGTCCGCAGGAAGTTGAAGCAGGGAGAGAGCCCCTTTGGGTCAGGGTTCTTTGGTAAGGGTTTCCACATGGCATTGGGGCAAGTCCAGAGTAACAGGGAAAGGCATCTTTCCAAGAGTGTCAATTTGTGGAGCTATGCTCAAGATAGATGGTATTTTGTTTTAGATGCTTTGACTTTTTCCCTCCACCTTCCCATGAGGGTTGGCTACTTGGAGGTCCTCAGTCTGGCTTGGAGCTACCGGCTCGTTTTGAGGCCTTCGGAGAAGCTGTAAAACTTTGGAAATTCTCCCTGGCTTTATCTATAGTAACTATTGCTCTATATTTAGAAAACTTAGGAGTCATGAAATAGCTCTTTCTCTTAAACACCAACTCACTAGTTAGTGGTAGCCTCCCGGAACAGTGTTGAAAAGGATTCTGGGGCAGTGAGTTCAAGGGAAAAGTGTACTACAATTGATTAGCAACGCCTGCCGAGGGCCAGGGACTGGGCAGTGGAGACAATTACCTATGCTCTGAAAGGCACCCTACCTCGGGCTTCTCTGATACCTGGCTGTGCAGCCCTCACGCCTGCTTTCTCACCTGTAGGGCGAGGGCACTCCCTCTGTCAACACCCCGGGTCATTTGCTCCCTCCATGAAAGGAGGAGAAGGGTTAGGATGACATAGCACCTGGATCTAAGGCCTGTTCACTGACAGGTGTGGGCAGCTGTGATCGCCACAGGACACTACACAGGCCACCCCTCCCTGTGTCACGCACACGCTTTCCCTTTAAGGGCCTGCCCCTGCCCTTGTCCCAGCATTTCAGTCCTAGGGGAGCCCATGCAAAGCCCCGGCCTCTCAGCCACTGCTTTGATCTCTCCCCTAAATGGTCCTCTGGAAAGGACCCAATAAAGGGCCCTGCACACATCCTATAAATGTGAGACATCGCTATTACAGCGGTCGTCCTTATTGTATTTAGGGACCAGGGAGTCTGCCTGGGGTCCCTCGGTGTTCACCTTGAAGGTGGCTGCTGACACCCCTTGCTCCCCCTTGGCCTACAAATGGGTTTGGCTGTCCTAAATTCCTCTCCCTCCTCTTTCACGGCACACCCTCTGCCCAGCCATAGGTGACATCTGATTGCCTCCATTTGGGACATTCCAGTTTCTCTCTTCGCAGCAAGCACATCAAGTAACAGCAGCTGGAGTGCTCATTAAGAGTCCCAGACCAGGAGAGAGGGGCTGATGGGGGAAGAGCTGGGGCCTGAGGGCTGGAAGCCACACTCCCAGCTCCCTGGAGCTGGCCCCCCACCCATCCCCCGCCCCCTCCTCCCCTCCCAGCTCTGACCCTCCCCTCCCAGTGACTTGGCCCTGCTGTTCACAGCTGCCTCAGGCTCACCTCATTCCAGGCTCCCCTCCTGCTGGGTCCACTCTTCCTCCTGCCTCACAGACTTGTTCTCTGCCCTAGCACCGCTGCTTCCCGACTGGGGTGGGTGGAGTGAATGTGCCCCTAGATCCCTGCCTCCAGGCAATTGCACAGGCTGTGTGCCTCACCAGGTGCCCTGCCTGATGTCCTTCTTCCAGGGAGTGACCCGGGCCCACCTGCTCCTGGACTGACTGACTGCCCCAGGTCCCTGGGAGCCCCCTGCAGGCACTCCTGTGGCCCTGAGCGTGGCCTCTGGTGGTGACACCCAGCAGTGCAGCCTTCCGTTCGCCATCCCTGAGAATTTCACAGCATCCCCAAGGGAGAGGCGGGGCCTGGGTTTTACAGAGCAGGAAGCTGAAGCTCAGGGGGTGGCAAAGCCCAGCTGGAATCCTGGGTAGACCCCTAGAGGCCCCCACATCCACAGGGTGCCTGTGTGCCCCTTGAGAGCAGGGATCCTCTGCACACGGTTTCATAGGCTCATTCTTTAACAAAACCACGCTCTCCTCTCGTCGCTGCATCTTCTTTTCTCCCAGGGGTTCCCACCAGTTCCAGCTCTCCCTCTCTGCCTCACCCTTTCCTCACCTTTGCCCTTTGCTCCAATGTGGCAGAATGTACCTCAAAAAGAGAAGGCCTAGGGCTGGAGGAAGGGCCTTGAGTTGGTCTGGAGACACCTCTGCTGGCCCAGAAGCATCCTGCTCCCGACACGGCGCTGCCCACAGAGCTTCGTGCCGTGACACATGCGCGCTGTCTGTGCTGTCCGGCCTGGCAGCCACCTCTCCGGTGTCCACCGGGCACTTCCTTGAAACAGGCTGGTGTGACTAAGGAACTGCATTTTAAATTTTGTTTAATTTTAACTAGTGTAAATGAGTCACTTGTGATTAGTGGTTACCATATTGGGCAGCACGCCCCTCAGAGTGGCCCTTCATGAGCCCTTGGACAGCATGCCACACCCAGGAGATGCACCCTAGGGCCATCTGCACACAGGCCAGGCCACGCACCCCTGCCACCCACAGGACAGCTCTCTCCCTCTGGCTCCTATGCCCTTTGCTGCCAACCTCAGGTCCCACCACCATAGCCACCATTTGCAGTCCCTCCTCTCTGACCCCACTTGTCCCCCTAATCCGGGTCACAGTCCCCTCCGGCCTGCACTAGCCTCTTGTTTGACCTCCCTGCTCTGCCTTAAGTTCCCATTCTGGGAAAATTACTCCCTCCACCCCCCAGGCCCTTCCATGGCTCCCCACTGTTCTTAAATTGACTACTGGTCTCCGAGGCCCCTCTTGACCGAGGCCCTGTCTCTCTCCAGCCCTGTCCTCCACCACGCTGCCCTCCAGCCCTCCAGGGTTGCGGAATTTCTTCAGTTCCCCAAAGCAAGCCCCTCCCTTTGACTTTCGGCCTCCAGAAGCTGCTCCCTTTGCCCCTAAGAAGAGCCCCCACACTCATCCCCTTTTGCCTGGAAAACTCCTATTTGCCTTTTAAGACTTTGCTTGAAAATCACTTTCTCAGGAAGCCACCACCATCAGGTGTGCTGCACGTTAGCACAGCCCCCAGGCCTCCCCCGTCCACGATCAGCACCTTTCACGCGGCACAGCCCCCGCCCACTTTCTTCTTCGTGTCCTGCTCATCTGTAAGTTTAGGAAGGATGAAGCGCGTCCACACCGCCTGACCCACAGCTGGCTCTCAGGAAGCATTTGCTGAACGACTGGGAGAGATTGTACAAAGAAGATGGCAGGACACAGTGGGAAAAGCACTGGATACAGGCTCAACAGGCTTAGGTTCTAGTCCTGGCTCTCACCATGTGACTGAGTAACCTACTGCCCCTCTCTGGGCCTTAGTTCCCCGGTCTGTGAAACGGGGTCAGTCCAGCTGCTCTGCAGATGAGAGGTCTAGAAGTCAGTCATGGGGTAGACATGAAGCTGCAGTTTCGGAAGGAGGAATCAGCATGTCAGATAACACTGCCAGCTCCAAGACCCTGAGGGCGTGAGACGTGGCATGGCTAAGTCTCAAAGAGAGGAAACCAGATCTGGGAAAGGGCTGGGGCATGTCCTGGCCCACAAGAGTGGTCAGGAAGGGGAAAGGAGGATGGGAGTGAAACTCAGGGTCTGATGCTTGTCTCTCAGCAAGTGGCACCCCACAGATAACCTGGGAGAGCCCTCGCTGCCTCGCACCCTGCACTGCACAGCACTCACAGGCGGACCACAGAGGCTGCCTGCTTGCCTTGCTGAGCCTACAGCCCCCTCCCCTTCCCCCCCCAGTCCAGGGAGCTGTGGCAGCCTGGCAGCCCGGCGGCCCGGCAGCCCTCTGGATTCCCCGGGACCTGGCAGAGCATGGGAACGAGCTGACAGCAGCAGTCTTGGGTGAGCCACTTAGCCGCAGTAAACTTGCCCTGTGCCCCTCTCTCTGCTCTGGTCACGTGGCCTCCCTCTGCTTGACCACTCTGGAGAACGGCTTCGGCGGGTACCTGCCTTTGCCAGGCAGGGGCACCTGAGAGGGGCCAGGCTGTAGGAAACTGGGGCATCGTTCCGGAACGGTCACGTCACCACTGCAGTTGGAGGTGGGCTCTTATGCTTGCCATCGGCACCACTGTTTTTCGAGCCCAGAGAATAAGGTTTCTGCCCCGGGCCACACAGCCTCTGAGCAGCGGAGTAGGACTAAAACAGGCCTGCTGGACTCTGCCACCCGGGTCTGCACTGTTCCACCCCACTTCTTACTAAGAGGCCCTCCTGGTTTTTCCGACGGAAACCTTCCATGGCTAGCCTCTTGCAGGACCTCGTCCCAGGCTGCCGCAGCCCTTACCTGTGGTTCCCCCCTCCATCAGGGCCCTGGATGCCCTGTGCTGTCCCGATTCCCGTAAAGTACTAACCAGGCCTCATGCCTCTTTTCTGATGGCACCAGTAAGACTGCATGTCCCTCCTTCCTGGGGAGGGTGGGTCTTTTTATGTACTCCCAAGATTGCCATGGTTAAGAGACACTAGTGGCTTTTAATCCACTTGTGCTAATGAACACTTTGGAAATGGGAGAAAGCTCAGCAACCTTTTTCCAGAAGAACACACAGGCACAAACTGTTGGGGGGCCATTCCAGAGGGCAGGGCAAAGGAAACCCAGCTCAGAAACAAGAGGGCAGGCAGAGCCGGGGAGACCCACACCTGGGCCCCGGTGGTCTGGGCCAGGGGGCAGGGGCCAGGGCACCACCAGCTGCCAGAACTGCCCCCTCCGACCTTCTCAGCCCCTTGGATGACTCACTCCCTCGCTCCCTGTCTTCTAAAAGGAACGTTAGCAGTACAAGGCAGTACTGGTCCTCCAGGGACAGACGGGGAGGGCCGTGGGGACCCAGCAAGCCTCGGCCTGGGGCCACGGGCACACGTCCTGCCGCGTGGGCGCCGGGCAGCTCTCACACTGCCCTGGCCGAGTGCCGGGCGGGAGAAGTGGAGCTCGGCCGTCTCCGAGCGTCTGAGTGCGCCATGCCTTCCGCCACCTGCCTCAAGCGCCCAGGGCGCCCTCAACCCCGGACACGGGGGCGCCTGCCGGAGGGGGCATTGAGGGGGTCCCGCGCAAGCCGCTCGGGTCCTCGGGCTCTCTGGCAGGCAGAGTCCTTCCCGCCCTCACCCTTCCCTCAAGACAACTCGGGCGAGTCCCGGGGCGCATCGCGCGGTAAGGATAGAAAGCTCCCGAGGGCATCGGCCGGTGGAGAGTTTGGAGGCTGCGCGAGGGGGCGCCGCGGGGAGGGATAAAAGCCAGCAACAAAGAGCACAGACCTCATCCAGCAGTTGGTTGACTCGTCCCAAAATAGCTGTCTCCATTTGCTGCTCCCCACACTCCGCTTCCAGGCGCAGCACCCGGGCCTGCAGCTCCGTGGTCCGAAAGTGGGTGAGCAGGCTGAGCGCGAGCGAGCAAAGTGTCAGCGCCAGCAGCCCGCACGACCCGGGGCTCGGCAGCCGCGCGCAGCGCTCAGCCGGCGCCGCCGCCAGAGCCGCCGTCCCGGGAGCGCCCAGCTCCCCAGGGCCTCGGGCACCCGCGGCTGCCGCTCTTCGGGCGCGCTCCGCTACCATCCTCTCGCGTCTTGAGAATCAATCAATAAATAAATAAATAGAATAAATAAAGGAGAGAGCCACTGCCCCAAGGCTCGGTCCAAGCTGCGGGGCAGGGGGAAAGGTCTTGTGTCGCTGGAAAATGTCCCTTTCCTTTGCTCCCGGTAAAGAGTATGGAAAAATTAGCAGCAGGAGGGGGAAAGCCGAGAAAACACACCCCGCGGTAATCGGGGTACGCCCAGGTGAGAAGAAGTTGCTTCGAAGAACGTTCCAAGTCCGGGAAAGTTAGAGGAATCTGGCCGGCTCTTCTCTCCGCCCCGTCTTTCCCTTCCTTCCAGTGTCTGCAGAGTCCCCGAGTTGTGATTCTGCACGGTCGGTGCTTCTCGGTGTCTCGCGTCTTCCCGGCGAGCCAGCTTCAGTCCCGGAGCAAAGGGGCGCAATTAGAGGGCCCCATGGGCAGAGGCGGGTCGCGGCCGCCGCGGAGGAGCGCCGGGGCCGATTCCGGCGTCTCTGTAACTTGACACGCTAGCTGCGGCTGCACGGATCGGATGAGCAATCCGTGCTACTTCCCAAACTAATCTCTCCCGCCCCCTCCCTCCTCCTCCTCCTCTCCTTTCCTCCTCCACCTCCTGCGGGGCCGGCGGCTTGGATTTGTTTATTTATTCAAACTCGCCCGGGGTGGGGGGCGTGGTGTGCAGGGGCCGCTCCCCCGAGCCCCCGGCCCCGGGAGCAGCCTCTCCCGCTATCTCCGTCCGCTTTGAAGTGACGCGGGGTTATTTATAGGCAGGAAGAGGGTGTGGAGTGGGGCTGAGGCTTCACCTCTCTCCCTTTCTCCGGATTCACACCGAGAGCCCTCTTAGCCTTCCACCGAAGTCATGGGGCCAGGCATCACTGTTTCCTGACTAGTTGGCAAAGCCAGCCTTTCGGATCCTCCGAGGCGCCCGGTTGAGTTATCGTCGGGCATCTAGATGGGTCTCCAGGTTCCGAGCAGGAGGATCAGAATCCCTTCGGCTGCCATCACACACACCCCTCGCCCCTGCCACATCTTATCCCTTCCCTGACTCCCCGAACTCACTCCACCTTGGGCTCGGTGCCTCCTGAGTCCTGCAGTTTCCCCAGCGCCTTTGGTGGGGCGCGTTCCGCCAACCACACCTTTCCTTGGGGATCGGGGGCGGATAAATCAGCCCTCCAGGGGGCAGCAGAACGGTGCCCTTTTCTCTCTTTCGGGTCCCAGACACAACGAAGGTACAGGAGAAGACAAACTGAGCCCGGGGGAGGGAAGAGGGAGGAGGGAGGGGGGAGGGAGGGAGGGGGAAGAGGGTACGGGGGAGTAAATGGTAATGGAAAAAATACAATAAAAATAATGTAAACAATAAATGAAAATTTTTTTACAAACTGAGCGGAAGGGTTCGTTCCAGGGTATCTGAGAGGTAGGTCCCGGGGCCTTGCAGTCCCGACCCTGCCTTGTTCCTGCCGTTGGTCTGGGACCCCTTCCGTCTGCTCTCAGACCGGCCTGCGCCGCCGGCCCAGCCGCTGACCGTCCGCGGTCCTCGCGCTCGCGCTCCGGCCCTGCGCGTCCTTCCTGACTCCGCTCCCTCCTGCGGTCACTTCCTACGCCCCAGTCGAGAAAAGCCCACCGCAGGGCGTTTCGTAGTTTCCTCTCTTCTCTTGTCACCTCTTCCACTTGAGGTGCATTTTTGTATCTCAAGAGACTTTCTCTCCTCGGGCGTCTTGACCTTCCTGCAAATGAGGTGGCGGGAGCGAGTTTATGCAGAATGCCTACTTCCCAAGGACAGCGGACAGGAGATCGCAGTCTGGTCCTTGACAGTGACCTGGAGGACCCTTGAAATCGCAGGAGTGCCGTGATTCCATTTTACAATAACAGGGTGCGCCACCTTTGCATTTTATATAGTTATCCAAAGGAGCTTAGTATATAATACAGCATCACGGCACACCTAAGCGTGTGGCACATTTGAAAGAGTAACACAATATTTATAAATAATAAGTGTTAATGGCATTGCCTGCTGGGTCAGTCAACCACTGCAGAGAACTGCAAGGATAGAAAGGATGCTGCGGAAAGGCCTGGCAGCCAGGAGCTCCGGGTCGAGCCCAGCTCTAGCATTTCCTGCACGTGGGACGTTGGGTAAGCGCGCCTCCGTTTCCCTGTCCTGGGATGGGGTGTCTCCACTGAGCTGCGCGGAGTAATCCCGGAGAGCGCGCAGGGGTGTTGAGGACCACCAGGGGGCGCTAGAGAATTTCTGCACTGAGAGCTCGATTCAGCACTTCTGCCAAGGTGGTGGGAATGAAGGAACTGAACTGGGGAGTTGATTTCACCCTTTTTTAATTTTACAAGCTGATCTTTTCCCTCTCAGGACTTTAGGAGCCCTCAAGAATGCTAAGGCAGTGAAACCTTAAAGGTTTGGGGCTGCCGCATCCTCTGTGATGGGGAGCTGAAGGAGACGGGTACAGGACTAACCTGACTCCAGCATCAGAAATGACGTGTTTGCACCCTGGAGACCTCCAGGGCAAGAGGCGCTGGGTATAAATCACAGTTCTGACAATATCGGAGTTGCCTAACATCTCTGGGGCTTTTTCTCACTTACAGAATGGAAGAGCTTATTGAGTAGTGCACCCTTAACAGTGCTTGGTACACAGTAGGCACCCAGTAGGTGTTACCTGCTTCATTCTTTAGGAATTCATGACTACTAGTGCCAGCTAAGATACAGCCACTTCCGGACTCTCGGTTGTGCAACAGGAAGACATGTCAGTCCCGAGAGGAAGCAAATGAGTCACAGCCTCCCCCCACCCCGTAACCATTAGCTGGCAGTAGCAGCCAGTGGGAGACCCTATCCCATGTCCTTTCCCTTCTTCATGCACTGACTGAAATTCTTACTTTGGGGACTTCTCCCTTCCGGTTAAGCACTGTCCATCCCGGGCAACGGAGCTTATCTTGAAACTTTTTCTGCACAAGTGGGATCTGGGACCTAGAGACAGAGGAGTGAAAAGACCCTTTTTTTCCCCAGGGGCTCAAAGTCCAGTGGGGAAGATAAGACACATTCAGAAACAACTGCCACAATAGGCAGAGAGTGAAATCCACAAAACAGAGTAAAGGCCACAAGAAGGAGCTTTGCGGGCTCCCAAGAGGAAGGGCAGGGATGCTGTGACTCAGGAAAGGTCCCTAGGAAATAGGCTTTCTTGTTTCTAGCAAGAACATGGGAGACTTCCGATGCCAACCCAAAGAGTTAGACTTCAATCAGTGGTCATGGTTATGCTCTTAGGCTAGATAAAAATGAATATTCTGGGTACCAGACTGGAAAGCTAAGAAGTGTCCCTGTGCATATGTACTGCTTCTCAAGCATTCTCTGTTTTTCTGCTTCCATGTATTTGTTTCTGCCTGACCCTCTACTGAGAAGTCTGTTCTTCACTCACCTGTCCTCTGTGCCATAAAGTCCTACCAGCTGCTCCCAGCTCAGTTTTATGGGATGACCCCGCTTCTCTTCCTCTCTCTGTGGCCTTGACAGCGCTGACCGTCATCACCCAGCTCCTGAGGCCCCACTGCCCCGCCTACTCCTGCCTCTCTGGCCTGATTTTCAGTCCTCCCTGGAGACTTCTCTCTCTCTCCCCACGTCAGAATGGTGGTCACATCTCCTCAGAACTTTGTCACAGAGTCTCTGCAGGGCTGTTCTGCCCACAACTCTTAACCTGGCTGTGTATCATATTCACCTGCGGAGGCCACAGGAGCATGGGTACCTGTTGTTTTATCTTTCCTGTGCCTGTTCCCCCTTCTCCTCTTAACTGCGCCTCAGTTTTGGGGGGGAAGCCTCTTACTCTCAATCCATGTGGTTTTGATGAGGTTGACCCCATACCCGGCTCTCTGGAAATGAATTGATCTATCTATTTCCCCTGGCTATAGTCTTTGGGCCAGAGATGGGCGTGTCGCCCAGGTCAGACTCACGAGAATCAGGCTGGAATGATTGCGAAAGGATAACTTCCCTTGTGAAGCGCTGTCTAAAATAACAGCGACGGCTGCAGGAGGCCTCTTGCCACAGATCGCAAAGATCCTGCTTGAGAATGAAACCAGCACTGGAGGCAGGCCTAGGTGGAAATGGGCTGAGTCCTGAGGGCATTATTTGGTGTCCTGGATCAAACTGCTCCTGAAGTGCATCCATGCCTGCACGTTACAATGACAGGAGTCATTTTTGCCTAAGTCAGTTTGAGTTGGGTTTCTTCTCTTGCAAGCAAGAGAACCCATAGTCACAGATGGTCACCCCATCTTTCTGAGTCAGAATCTCTTTGTGATGGGAGTAGTGGCCCAGGGAAGCCCAGGATCCACCCTGTTTTTAGAAGCTTCTGGAAGGGCTGGAATATACATCCAAGGTAGAAGGTCACTGCACTGTGCCCTCCCCCTGGGGAACTTGTCCTCTCAGGTTCCAGTTTCCGTCTCTCTGATGAGGACTCTCCTGTGCAAATCCACTGCCCACATCTCCAGCCCTGGCACTTCCCACCCATGTGAGCTGCTTCCTGGTGGTTTTGTTTTGAGCTCCCCAATGCTTACCTTACCCCAGCCATCCCCCCTTCGCTCTGCCTCCCTTTCCTTGCCTTAGCCCGTGACATTGGCAGCCTGGACGATTGCCTTCTCCTCACCGTTACCTCCTTCATTCAGTTTGGACCAAGTCCTACAGATGCTACCTCTGTAGTGTCTCTCAGGTCCTCTCCTCCTTTTGGGCTTCTCTGCTCTCTCCTACAGCCTGCCCCACGCCTCGCCTGTAAGCGGGCCCAACTCTCCCACGTGGTAGCCACAACTAGGAAGCCTAACCTGAGGAAGCCTGGCCCCAGGACCTGCCAGAATGTGCCCCAGGCACTGCAGACTCCCTGTTCTTTTTTCTCCCCCAGGCTTTATGATCACTGGCGTGATATTGCTGCCTCTCAGCTCTGCTTCTGACTCCTGCATATAATGAACAACAAAATAGGAGACGCCTGTGGCTCCTGGTGGCTTCGTGGAGGTCAGTAGCCAGGCAAGCCTACGCTTGCACGTGAGTGAGAAGTAAGCTGTCTCATCTGAGCCACTATTATTCTGATCTGTCTTGTGCAGCTTAAACCATGTCCTGACTATGACCTGTGTCTGTCCCCATCACTAAGCTGTCAGTTTCTAGAGAACAGGAGATGACTGTATTCATCTCCGTATCCTCAGCATTCAGCACAGTGTAGATGCCCTAGAAACGGTGGTTTGAATGTCTGAGTGAATGAATGAATGGTTGGGTGGATTCTAGTTCTGGCTCTTTCCTAATGATATTACTTAACCTGTGCATCTTACTTCCACTTATGTAAGATTTAGAGATGGACGGGCAAGGAAGGAACAAGAGAACTGGAATGTGTAAGGCCTTTCCAACTCAAAAATGCATCCATTCAACACATCTTCATGGAGCATTTTCCAGTGCCAGGCCCTGAGCTGGTGCCGGGGGACACAAGGGTGAACAAGCAGGCTAGTGGAGGCGCCACCAGAGGTAAGTGCTACAATGCAGGACAGAGAGGGTGCTTGGGGACCACAGAAGAGGAGCCCCTACAAGCTTGGGGGATGAGACCTGAAGGATGAGCAGAGGTAGTTAGAGAAAGGGGCACAGGGAAGGCTCACCAAACAGACGGACCTGCTTGTGCAGAGGCCTGGAGGTGAAAAAGAACATGTGCATTGGGAAAATTGTGAGTGGTTCACTGTGGCTGAAACCTGGAAAGCAGAGGGAAAGGGGTGGGGATTATGCTGAAGTGGTGGGTGGGGCCAGGCAGGATAAGGGGTTTGGATTTTTTCAGGACGGCAAAGATGGCCATTGAAGGGGCTGTGCTCCTGTGCTGGGTGTTGGGAGCTCCTGACCTGCACCAGACAGAGGTCCCAGAGAGCGTGAATGAGCCCAGGCTCGGGGAAGAGAAAAGATGAGCAAGGCAGGTACTCTCTTAGGCTCAAGTTCTCAATCTTGCCTTGGTACAGGCTCTAAAATTGGATTCATTCGCCCCAGGTCAAGGACAGTAGCATGTGGTGTCTCTGGGGAGAGTTCTTCGGGGTGTTGTGGGCCAGCCCACAGCTCCTGCTTGGAGCTGCAGATCTGACATTTGGAAATGCTTTTCCTTGAGTCCCCATTTCCTTCCCACTCAACCACGCCAATCAGTTCACTGGCTGTGACTCTGCAGAGCAGGGGACGGGGTCGAGGGGCAGGGGCTGCAGATGTGCGGGGGAGGGGCAGCCTGCCCAGGAGGCCCTGGGAGCGTTATTAACTGGAGCCAAAACAAACTCTCTCATTAGAGAACAGAGCCAAGTTTGGGGGTTGCACTTATGAAAATGCTGGGGACCCTCTTCAGCAGGACGAAGGGCTGGGAGGAATTTCGGTGCTACAGTTTCAGGCCATGAGTGATTGTGTGCACATGTGTGTGGGTGTGGCACCAGCTGCCATCCATCTATTGTCTCACTGCATGCACTTGCCTTTATCTGCTCTTGTGTTTTTGTACACGAGATCGTGCACGTTTTTGCACATGCACACGAGCAGGCACGTGCAGGCGAGGGCAAATGCTGTGGTTGGCCAGGGCTGCTCCATAGTGCAAGTGGGCTGGCTCCAAGCTACTCCCAATGTGTGTGTGTGTGTGCCCATTCGTGTGCCCAGAAAGGGATGTGCGCTGACCTCTATGTGTGTCATCTGCTTTGCTCTAGATGTGTATACGACAACATGCACATGCGTCTGAATGGTCAGGACCCCAAACATATTTAGGAGTGACAGTGGCAGTAACTAGAGACAGTATTTCAGTCATCTATAGCTGCCCCCAAACTTAGTGACTTAAACAGAATGGCGTTATTTCTCACGATTCTGTTTGTTAACCAGGTTCAGCAGAGTGGTTCTTCTGTTCCAAGCAGTGTGGCTGAGGGCCCTCTGGCTGTATGGGGAGAGCTCGGCTGAGGCTGGGACATTCAGGACGGCCTCTCATCCCTCGGGAGCCGCCCTAGGTGTCCTCTCATCATCCCATAGCCTATCCTGAGCTTCTTTACTGCATGATGACTGGCTTTCAAAGGGAGATTTCCCAGAGGACAAGTACCATTGGGCAAATGTTTATGACATTTGCTAATGCCCCATTGGCCAAAACAAACCACATGGCAAAGCCCAGACTCAAGCCCAAGGGTCTATCTAAGAACCTGATTCCAGGACATGTGCTCCATTGGAAGCCACAGGTATAACTGTCTACCCCAGATGGGAAGAATGCCTGGTAGGGTGGGCTAGCAGGCCTGTGTACTGAATCACTTGACCCTAAAAAGTAGAATTTGGGGAGTGTTATGGTTAGCAAAGCTCATGCCCAGTGCCTAGATCCTGCCCAGACCAGCTCTCTCCTGATGGCCTCTACAGGAGCAGCTGGAGGTCCCAAATAGTGCATAGTCCTTTGGTCTTGGGTGGTTCAAGAATAATTCAGCAGAAGTCTCAATCTTGGTCTCATTCTAAGGTAAAGCATTAGAAAGTTCTGGAGCCCACTTTCTGCTCCCTTAGAGGCTGTTCTGAGTGGTTTCATGGGCGGCTGCACTGTTTAGTAGCTGTGTGGCCTTGGATGAATTATGCAGCATCTCTGAAGCTGTTTTTAAAGTCTGAAATATGAGGAGAACAATCCCTATTTCCTAGGGCCATTGTGAGGACTGGATGCAATGGTGCATGTTCATTGCCATGTCAGTACTTAATGTGAGCCTGCCATTGCCATTACAATAACAGCAGACACTGGGAACATACAACAAAGACCAAATAGTTCCTGCCCCGTCTCAGGCCCTGTGTTCCTGCAGCTGGGAGGAGGGATGGTGTAGGTCATTGGTCCATCAATCAGTCCACACCTATTATTGAGCTCCTGGTGGGAGCAAAACCGAGTCAGAGGCTCACAGAGTTTGGAGCCCTATGGGGCCTCTGTAGGGACCTACATGTGTCAGAAAGAGAAGAGCAGTGCCAGGCAGCATGAGCTGAGAGCCAAACAAACATGAATAGCTCAGGACTTGGAGAAGAAAAGATGGGTAGAGACGTGGAGTTGGGGTGAAGTGTAGGAAGACTTCCTGGAAGAGGTGGGTCCTGAGCTGGGCATGGACTATGGCAAGATCCAGACAGAAGGGAGGACTAGGAGAATTAGAAATTACGAGTGTTGTGGTCTATCCTTGCCATGGATGTATCATGTGACAGCCTTAACCCCCAGAGCACCAACCATCTGTCCCTTTCATTCCTCTCATTTAAGATGGCTTGATCTGGTCATATTCAGCATACATACAAACACTTCCATTCCCACACCATTGGCAGACATCACTAATCAATTAAAGAACACCACCTCCCCCCAGACCTCCTTCCCCCACACTCCTTGGCTTCTCAAAGCAGGAGGCTATTATCAGTCTATTCAGGTTAGTACTTTGGGTGAAACCATTTGCTAACTCAGGTTGAGTTGAAGCACCGTCTTTGAAACTGAAACTTTGGCCTCTCCATTTGCAAACTGTGTTAAGTGTCTCAACCTTTCTGGATCTCAGCGTCCTGCCTGGGGCAGGGGGATATTAATTCCTACTCAGGGGAATGTTGAGAGACTCAAATGAGATCATGCATGCAAGGCTCTAGTAAAGTACAAAATCCAGAAGAGATGATGGTGATGGTCCTGATGCAGCCAGATGTCAGAAAGCTTGAGCAAATGCATCCATTAGGGCCCTATTTGTAGCTTTTTGGAGGAAGAACAATCAGTTCAGGAGTGAGAGTGAGACGCAGACCCTCTGAGCTGTCAGCCTGTGGAAACAGGGCTCAGACTCTGGGCCTCAGCATGGCGATAGTGCAAGGGCGCCCCAAGACTTGAGCTCTCCGTGACAGGCGGGAAAAGCTGTCGGAAAGGCAGGTGACTGCAGGTTAAGACAGATGTTTTTGGTTGATGACAGATCGGTACTGGAGGGCACAGTTAGTTTACTAAAGCAGATCCCTGTTGACCAGCAGCTGGGAGCTACAAGTTATGGTGCGGTGTTGCTGTGTGTTCTGTCCCCAACCCCACAACGGTGGAGCTCTTGGTCTTGACCATGAAGCTCAGTCTTTGAGCCTCATCTTAAGAGCAGCTCTCCTGGTTTGAAGGAGGGAGAATCCTTAACCCTTGCCCAGAAGAACCTTTATAAACCCTCCAAGCCTCCACTGGTATATTCACCTGCAGAAACTGAGTACAGAGAGGTCAGAATGTGGTCCAAGGTCACACAGCATGCTAGTGGCAGACCAGGCAGGGTCTGTTCTCTGCCAGGCACCCAACAGCCTCTGGTTTCCGGCTTAACCCATTGTCTGGACTGCAGCCACCGGCCAGGAAACCCAGAGGAGGCTGTGCTCCCAACAGAGCTTTGCTCCCTCAAGTGCTTTCACCAGCAATAGCTGTGAAAGCAGGACTGCCTGGAACATTCCTGTAAATCTCATTACAAAGACTTTCTTTCTTTCTTTTTTTTCCTAAGGGTTCTTGTTTTGTTAAGGTCATTTCTAAAGTCGGGGAAGGGAATGCCCTGTTTGTCTTTCCTATACACCACACCCCCCATCAGGAAATGAGGGGTCTTGCTTTCCTTGATTGATCGGTTCCTGACATTAGCTCGCCACTGACAGTTGGGTCTGTGGTAGATATATTAACTTGAATCTTCCCTTGGCTTTGTAAGGCTGTGGGAGAACATCTGCAAACAGATGTTTGCTCGAAGATGGAGCAAGAGCAGGAGGCAGGGGGCCAAAAGCAAGCCCCAGCCCCCTGCAGGAGGGGGCAGATGTGCTGATGGCTTGGCTCGGGCAAACTGCAGGCCATAGGCTAGTGTGGAAGCTTTGTGATTTTGAAAGAATGGCTCTTCCTCTGGGCTGGGCACAGGCCACTGTCACACTGGGCCTGCCCAGGGATTAGGGCCAGTGCTCTAATGTGCTGGATTCTGTCCCCACAGCCTTCTCTTTGTTCCCATCCCACGGCCAAGGACTAGGAGTCCAGCTCCATGAACATGTCAACTTGTTTCCCAGAGATGGAAAGTTTCTGAAGGGCTGGAGACTTCATCAAACTCAAAGCTGTGGAGGTTGCAAAGGTGAAGCTCAGGGCTGGGCACATTAAAGTTCTCAGGACGACAGTGATGACCGTGGGAGTGGTGGAGGTGGTAGCAGTAGATGCGGTGAATGAACGTGGTTCCAGACGAGGGCACCCACGTGCTCTCCAAGTTTCTCCCAAACACGTGTCTGTGCCGGCCCTGACCAAGCTGGGCCAATCACAAGAACACACACTTCTAGCTGTTGTGATTGGCCCAAGGGATGACCAAGCTGAACCAATCAGGGACCTCTCTTGGGGTTTTTAATCTGAATGTGAGAGATGGAAATTCTTTTGCTTTTGGTCACTATGCAACCAGGATGTAAATCTCTGAAGCTCACTCACATGGACCGGGGTCTGTCTAAAGAAGGAAAGAATCAAATGAACAGCAGAGAAAAGCAGAGAAAAGAGGTGAAGAGGAAGAAAGCATCCTCTTGGTGCTTGGGTGTTTGTCTCCTCCTGAGGACGGTCCTGTACGTTCCAATTCAGGTGTGTGAACCACACACCTCCCCCTCTTTCGTTCTTGCCCCTTAAGCTGGTTGACTTGGGTTTCTGTCTCTTGTTACCGAAGTTTCTGACTGAACTGAGCAGGTAATCATGAAGGTGTAAAGATGATTATATGAAGAGAAGTTTCACGATGACGACAGATGAAAATGGTAAAGACAACACTGGTGACGGAGGTCATTATGGTGATTCAATGGAGCTGCCAAGACAGAGGTGGTGGCGATCATGGGTTAGACTAGACGGTGACATTGACGGGAATGATATTGGTGATGACGGTGGTGGTCACGCGACTGGCGATGGTGAAGATGCTGAATTTTCCAGCCTAATCTGGGTATACGTCTTAGAAACAGGCTCAAAAGACCGAGGAAATGACGATTAAAAAAAAAAAAAGATAGAGCAGGGACAAACAAATTCTTCAAGAATGTCAAGTTCTGTCCTTTTTCTTAGCTGTATAAATTCTAGCTAAATCTAGATGTGGAGAGGAGGGTCTATATCCCAATAGAACTTGATAATTGTATTGGAACTTTCTGGAACAGAAAGATCAGGGGTCCTCAACCCTATCAGGTCCTTTGGAGAATCTCAGATGGCTCCAGGGATTCAAGCATCAGGCCAGATGAACTTGGAGTAGGACAGCAAACAGAAAGCATTGCATCTTGTGTCTGGTCATTTATATACACAAATGTGTATCTGTGACTATTAGTTCATCGTGGCCTACTTGGTCAAAATGAGTTACTTCTGCAGAATAATAGCAGCAAATTTTTGTTAAGCAGTTACTATGTGCCAGGGGCTGTTTGTTTTGCATGATGAAATCCTCACGACTCTCGATATTTCTAACCCCCATTTAACAAATAAGGAAGCTGAGGTAGAGAGAGGTTTTGTAACTCACCCAAGTTCAAATGCGGCCAAAGGTCACACAGCATGCTAGTGGCAGAGCCAGATCTCTTCCCTACGAGGCACCCTGAAGCCTCCAGGTTCAAGTTGGCCCAATGTCTGGACCGTAGCTAATGGCCGGCAAGATTTCAGTTCTGCTAAGAGGAGATTCTTCCCCTCTAGGACGGAAGGATCAAGGGGCTGGAGAAACACAGGCCTGACTTTAAGACAGGAGGGTCAGTACGGACGCCGGCGCAGTCTCTTCCCCCACAAGTTATAGATCCCGGTGGCTGGGTTTTTAAAACTAAACACATGCCATTTCCACCATGGAACATGTTCTTAGGAAAAAAGAAAGAAAGAAAGTGAAGCATTCTCCTGTCGTCTCCCTTGGCCAAAGAGAAGTAGGAAAGATGAATGAAGCCTTTTACACAGACACAGGAGGTTCCAGCACTGGGCTTCGCCCTGACCTGGTTCTTTGGCTTTGATGGAGGCTCGTGTGGCCTCAGGGGCGCCCGTCCCCAGCCCCCCTAGGGGGCCTGGGGGGGTCTGCAGTGGGAACGTGGTCCTTGGGAGTGGGGTGGGGGTCCCACTCTCCTCCTTTTAGCTTTTTCTTCTCACTGGTGACTGCTGCAGGTAGGCTGCACCACTGCGCTCACTAACGCTGTTCGTTTATCCATAGTCTATGGCCTGTTGGGTGTGGCACACTGAGGCCCCAACAGGTGAAAACACGTGTCCCAGTTGACTCGGCAAGTGAACGGCAGAGCCGGGACAAGAGGGAAGGGTGTGGTTTCCTGACCTGGGACCTTTCTTCCATGCCCACCACTGAGCCCCATCAGAGCACATGCTCCAGAACCTCTATCAGTCTGGGGTAAGCAAACCTATGAATTCGGATTCAGAAGGCACCAGGCCTATCCAGCCCCACTCTCTGCTCTCCTTAATGCCGTAAGTCAGCCTCAGTTCCCCTGCGGTCCCCAGATGGCTGCCCACAGCTCCCGGGACTACATGCTTTCTCATTCATATCTGGCCAAAGAGAAAGAGCATCTTATCTTTGCATTATCAGCAGAAATCCTGAGATTCTTTCTACCTGGGCTAGCTCAGGTCACATGCCCACCTCCAGACCAAGCCTGGTACACAAAGGAAGGAATGTGCTAACTGGCTTCACTCCTTGGGTGGCCTGAAGTTAGAGTTCACCTTCCCGAATCACGAACCTCAGGCAGAAAACAGGGCCACTGGGAGGGGCTCCTGGTCCCGGGTGGCAACCCACAAACGTCCACATGGTTCCTGGTGCTGGGGCCCCTCAACTTCTTTATCAGTAAACATGCATCTAAACACTTTGACAGAATAAAACATCTCGTTAATTCCGCACAACTGCTGCATCGATGCGAATGCCCCAGGGACTCTCTTCACCCACGTAGCATGATTACAGGCAGCTAGTGATGTGCGCCCTCTGTACTTGTGTGGTGGATGCTTGTTTTTACTACGACTCGTGATCTCTTCACTTTCCTCATGGGACCAGCACCCCAAATTTCCTTTGGGGAACAGCCTGTCCCTCCCATTCTCTGTCCCTGTGATTCAAATAGGACCATGTGACCTAGGTTGACCTTGGTACCATGTGACCTAGGATTAGGTTACCAGTGCTATCCCACTCTCTTGGCTTCAGTGATTGGTTCAGGGATAGACACGTGACCCATTCTGGGACAGTGATAGTCAGGCCCAGGGGTTCGTGTCCCACACCTGGGGGAGGCAAAACTCTGTTCTGTTGAGTATGAGTCTGGGAAGGTATAGCTTGGAGCTGCTGACAACCATTTTATTATAACTTAGAGCCTGAAAATGAAGACAACCAGAAGGGAGGACTGAGAAATGGACCAACACTGCTTCCTAGTGACAATTTGAAACCCCGAAACAAGTGGCATCTGGCGCTAGAGCTATCTTGGATTTTTCAGGAATATGTTCCAAGAATTCTTTTTGCTCGAGCCTGATGAGTTGGTGTTCTGCCGCTGGTACTCCGAAGTGTCCTTACTGGTGGAGCGAGTGTTTCCGTCCCCCGCCGCCCTCACCCACCCTGGACTAAAAGCCCCTGGTTTGTCTTGTGCAGAGCCCAGGCTTTCAATAAGAAAACTGTTTCTCTGCCAAATGACTCTGCTTGGGAGTGTCAAAACACCGGCCTGTTGAGAAAAAACAGTCGTCTATAATGGTTCAAAGCCACACTGTCAAGCCACCATTGCTTTGATCATGACTGTGAAATGTGGGAGAAAGAGGTGCTCCCAAAGGAGCAGAAGAGAGAGGCAGGCAAGTCCCAGCCCTTGCAGAGGCATCGCGGGGGAACCGGGCCATCCCTGGGGAAAGTAAGTCTGGCTGTTGGGAATGTTTCCCAAGGGAATGTGCGTGGCTTTGCTGCAAGTTCCCACTCAGGCCCTTCCTCAAATGGCTAAATAATCCGAAGAGCTTTGCTATGTATTTTTCATTCCACATACTATTCGTCTGCCTGCCTGTCTTGGCCAGCTAAGTTTAACCCAATGGAGACATTCTTCTTGCGGAATTCAAGTTAATGGAATCCCATAACTCTTGGGACCATGTGTCAGCTGTCCCACTGTGTAGCTTTGATTGTGTCCAGTTTCTCAGATGTCACTGAGCATCTTCTCCTGCCAGGCCCAGGTTCAGTGGGGCCCTTGTGAGCCCCGGTGTAAACCAGATGCAACCCCTGCTTCTTAAAGAGCTCAGGGGTGGGGGAGGTGGGATGTGAAAAAGACAGGCTGTTCCACGAGGTCCAGAGAAATAAGGGCAAGTGAGCTGGGGCTGAGCCCGGTTTGGAGAACGTGGGGGAGGGGCATCATGGGGGAGCAGGCGTGGTGGGTGTCACTGGGCCTGCCTTGGCACTTCCCCTTCAGTGGAGGGAGGGGGGGACCTTCACTCTGGGGAGAGAGGGAAGGCCTTCTGGACCAGAAGAACAGTGGAGCAGAGACACAGAAAGATCGGAGGCCTCGTGTTCCTCTTCCCTCCCATTTTTTTCAGCTGTGTGTCTGCATCTAAAGCTCCAGAGGGGCTTGTGAAAACAACACTCAAGGGGTTAACTGTCGAGATTGAGACTTCGCAGTCACATAGGACCCTTATCCTTAATCAAGTTCTTGATTTTTTGGCCAGGACTCTCCTTTCTTTGAGCCAATCTGACAAGCTTCAAACGGAGCCAGTAACTGTGTGTCTTGCAGGGTCGTGGTGGTTTCTAGACCAGCCGCCCACACGAGAACCCCCTGGCTAACACTGCAGCTACAAAAGTCATCTGTCACAGATTGCCCGCAGTAGATCGGGAGTGGGTGTTTGTCACTATCTCCACGCTGCAGGGGGTTGTTTTCTGAGCACAAAAGATTTGAGAAGAGGGGAGGAATGAGCCTGTTTCCCAAATAGGTGACGACGGGGCGGGGATAACTGAAGATGTGGCCAGAAAGGAGAGAGAAAGGTAAGAGGGGTGGGGAGGACAGAGGAGCTGCCGGGGAGCAGAGACGCTTAAAGTATTTATTTGAAGCTAGTAGCTGTGCTGCGTGGCTTGGGACCACCATTCAACCTCTCTGTGCTTCATTTAAGAGAGATAAAAAAATTGGAGACTCTGATAGTGGGCGATGATGTATTAGTGATCAAATGCTGTGTGACCGATCATGCAAAACTTGGTGGCTTAAAACAACAATAATCGTCTATTATCTCCCGCGGTTACCGTGGTTCAGGAATTCAGGAGTGGTTGGTTAGGGAGGTCTAGTTGGGGTCTCACGCGAGGTTGCAGTCAGGTGTTGATTGGGGCTGTACTCCTCTGAGGGCTTGAATCCACTTCCGAGGTGGCTCAAAGGCTTTTGGCCGCCAGACTCAGTTTCTCTCCATGTGGGTTTCCCCAGGAGGCTGCCTGAGTATCTGCATCGCATGGGTGCTGGCTTTCCCCCAGTGCAAGGGATCCAATAGACCAGGGTGGAGGCAGCAGTGCCTTAAAACACAATCTGCCCCAGGAGTCACACACTATCTCTTGTGTTGCATTCCATTGGTCACAGTCCTGATTTGATGTGGGAGGGGATTACCAAAGGCTTGAATATCAGGAGGCAAGAGGCTAACTACCGCAGGGCTCCCTCTGGCCCCCAATGATGCAAGACCTTCCCACATACAAAAATACACTCATTCCTTCCCAGGGCCCCTGAAAGTCTGTTCCATTATAACATCGGCTCAAAGTCCAGACTCTCATCATCTAAAGCAAGTCCAGGTGTGGCTAAGGCTCCTCGGGCGCAGTTCTGCACGTACAGTTCAGTGAATGATGGAGCTGGAGGAGCCAGGAGGCATCTGGAGTAGGGTGGGCGGGGAGCAGAGGGTAGGGGGGTTGTATTCATGCAATGCAGACGGGTGGAGGGGCTCAGTCTCCGCATGAGCCTGAAAGGGGAGACAGCTGATGTGGCCAAGGAGGGGGAAGCTGGAAGAACTGAAGAGAACAGAAAGATGGGGGGCCTCAGGCCTTCAATCATCACTGAACTACAGGAAGGCCTCACTTATACCCCAAATGCATCTTTCAATGAGCTCTTGTTCATTTCAAGTCTTCTTTAGAAGAAAGAGAAAAAGAAAACAATGACTGGAGTTGCTGTTATGAAAGTGTGGTGAAATCCCCGCCCCCCAGCCCCCAGTGGCCTGGGACTCCTGGGATTATGCACGTGGAGCAGGATGTCAAAACCCACAGGGCTAATTGCGGGTCCCCCAGTGATTCTCCAGTGTCAAAAACTATTCCTGACACTTTGCTGATTAAGGCAGGAAAATGGGCTCAGATGTGTGGGAAAAAAAGCATTTCCCAGTACAGGTGGGAGCAGGGTCTCTCACCTAGATACAAGTGGCTGGCTAGGAGCCAGAGAACAGCAGTTCGGGGACTAGTCCCAGGGGCTGTTGCCTAGCGACAGAGATGCCGTGGGAAGATGCGGTGGGAGGACCTGGTGACCGCGGGGGGCTCCCGTTTGCTGGCTGTGTGGCCCTCACACATCTCAGCTGCAGTGTTCTCCCCATCAAAACGGAGACAACGGCAGCCCGCCTGCCTCTCAAGGCTGCCTGTGAGATGCAAACAGGGCCGTGTCTGTAGTCACAGCTGCCGTGTATGGCTGGGCAGGCTGTGCTTGGAGTAAGCATGCCAACCCAAGGGGTGAGCAGAGCGTCGGTCAACCCCTTACTTCGCTTAAGTTGTGGGGTCGTGGGGCTGCAGAGGCCTCTTTGTCAGACCCCCCAAGGGGCCGCGTGAGCCAGGGGCTCTGTGTACAAGCGCCAGATCCCCAGTCGTGTGAGGTGTGAACGGGGAGGGCCACCGGCACCCCCTGGCTGGCTTTGCCGCTACTCAGAGGTCCTGAGTTGACTCTCTGCAAGGGAAACAGAGGGAAAGGAGGAGGGAGCCGGGTCTGGAACCGGAAGCGCTCTCCCACCCCTGTAAGGAGAGGAGGGAGAGCCAGGGCAGAAAACGAAAAAGGGCATTGGCCAGGGGCCTCTAGCGGACTCATAGGAACAGGTACTGGGTGCTCTCTTGCCCCTTTGGGCCACAGCCCCTCTTTGCAGGGGATGAGGGCAGGGCGAAGCCAGACTGTCGGTCTTGCGGGAGGGCCCTGTAAAAGGAGGGGGATGGGCAGTGCCTCCTGTCCTGTGGGAAGGAGGGGCCTCACTGACAGCGGCTTCCATGAAAACATCCCAGTTCCCATGGCCTCAGCTGCTCCTGGGAGAAACGATCTGGGGTGGGGGAAGTGGCTGCAGGGGAAGCAGAAGCCTGCGGATAAAGAGGAAAAGAGGCTTGTTTCCCTCCCTCACACATCCCCTTCCCCCCCATCCCAGCACCCCTGACCACTGAGCCCAGAGCTCTCTCCCTCCTTCACGTAGCGGTCCTATCCTGAGCCCCTTACCTCCAGCACCTGGGGACGGTGTGGCAGAACTCCCGCCGCTCTGAAAGGCTCCGGCTCTCGCCAGCCCTGTCCCCAGCCCGTTCTGCCGTGCTGGCCTGTGATTGCTGCTTCTCTCTCCATGCCTGGGAAGTGGCACACGCATCTTCTAGCTGTGGGAGGTCCCCCTGGGTCTTTAGTCTCCCCTGGCCCCTCCCGCCCAATGAAGGCTCTGTGAGATGCCGAGCTTGTTTGTGCAGGTGTGGGGAAACTGGGATGCGGGAGCAGCGCCGTGCAGCGAGGATGAATGCCGGTTCACTCACTCAGGTGGGACAGGCAGCTCTGTCTCCATTTCCGTGTCAAGGCCTTACTCTGTCACAGTAGTGGGATTCTATCACGGCCGATTTGGGGTGCTCTATTTTCCATGATGGCATCTCATTTCCCAGAAGCTTAAGCGGTGGCGATGCTTCTGGTCTTCATTGTCACTATGATGTCTATCACTGTGCCTGTCCTTGTTCGTTGGTCTCTGCAGGTTGCCATGGAAATGGTCTTTGTCCCTTTCCAGGGCCCTGATCTCTCTCATCCAGACCCCTACCATGCTTGGGAGTAGCAATAAGTCTTGTTCTTCGTGGCCATTCTGGTGTGTGGGCAATCTGTACGAGGCTGGCAAAGACCTTGCTACTGGTACATGCCATGAAGCCATTTCCCTTCCTTGGGATCTTGCCACTTGCCCCCTCTCTCTGTAACAAGACCCAGGTCCCCTCTGCTCTCAAGTCCCCCAGAGCTCCCTGGGTCCCCCTCTGAACCCAGCACTCTCGGTGCTCTTGTGGCTCCTGTCTCTGCCTCACTCCCCACCCCGCCCCTGAGACTGAGACTCTTTTTTGAGTCTGAGGGACGGAATCATTGTTCGGGCTCACGTTATCTTCCAAATTTTACTTTCTGCTGCTTTATGGCCCAAGAATTTTCCACTCAAAACCTAGAGACCCTCTCCCCTGCTTTCTGAGGTCACACCCTGACACAATAACATAGGACAGAGTACGGCTGGGGGTGAGAAGGAAAGAGCGAAGTGTGGAAGAGGGAAACCAGAGGAGGGGGGCAGCACTGGCTAATATTTCAAAACACTAACTGAGGTATTGCCAAGCCTCCCCTGAAACTCAGGTGTTTAAATGATCTGTAAAGATAATGCCACTAATCACAATTCCAAAATATCAGTGGAGCTTCTTTTTGCACGTCACACTTAAGGATTAAAATAAATTCTTAAAAAAGATTGAGGATGACGAGAGAACCTGTGAGACTGCGGTCTGATTGAACCATCCCAGGAGAAGAAGAACTAAAGAAATGTCCATTAATGGCCCACAGCACTGGGCGGTGGCGAGTTGGCTGGCGCTCTTCTGAGAACTGCGGGCACTCAGGAGAAAGCCGCTTGGCCAGGTCACAGCGGAGTCCTGAGAACCGTTGTTTCCCTGGAGGAAATCTGGGGGAGTAGGCAGTTCTGGTGAGGGCTCAGAAAACCTTGTTATATGAGGAAGGAAGAAGAAACAGGGAGGATTTGTTCCAGAGGAGAAACAGGTGTGAAGGGATGTCAGGTAGGAGGCCTGGTTCTGGGGCTCCATGTAGACCCGAGGGACGCAGGCGATCGGACTCCGCCCTGCTGAGTAAAGACCTAAGGATTTGTCTGAAAATGGAAAGACTCTCCGTAGAGAGGTAGGGACTTCCCCATTGGTAGGATGATAGCGCAGAGGATGGAAGAAGCCCGGGCAGTGACACAGACCCTTGTATGGCACGTCTGAACTGACCTTGGAGGTTCCTGCCACACTGAGATGTCATAATTCTTTACACCCACTGAGTTCTGGAGACTCCCACCCGTCTTCATTTCAATCCCACTAATTCATACCTTGTGGTAACTCAGACAGGGCTGTCTATAGGCATCTGCTGAGAGATAGAAAGTGAAATTACATCATGAGGAAAGGACTTGCCCTGCCCATGAGAACAGACTGTTTCCAAGCCTTCCTTCACACAGGTACACAAAATACAACAATTAATAAATAAATAACAATTAAAACATAATACAATAATTACTATATACTAATGCCAGAAGAAACTCTTTTTCGTGTGCTCACATCTGTAAGCTGATTCTGCCCGCCGCGGTATGCAAGCAATCACTGTGGTAATCAACATCATCATTCCTTCACTCTCCACTCGCTGCGACCTTGCCTCCTCCTCTTTCGGAGAACATTGAGGCCATAAGGGATGAGTTCTCAATCCCCACACGTCCGCACCCTTAGTCTTGTGCCAGCCACTCATCCTGCTTCCCTCACTGCAGCCTTAGAGGATGAGGTGTCTTTCCGTTCAAAGCCAACTGCTCCACCTGTGCCTTTGACCTCCAATTCTCCTGCCTCCTCCAAGAGGCTACCCCATCAGTCATCTTTCCCTCTCTCCGATCTACACCTTTCCCAGTCCACTGGCTGCTTCTCCGCTGCTGAAATACATGCTCAGGACTCTCACTTCCAAAAACGAAACCTTCCCACGCCCTCCTGTAGCTTCTGTCCAAATCTCCTTTCTGCCCTTCTCATCTAACCTTCTTGAGAAAGCAGTCCACGCCTGCTGTTCAATCGCTCACCACCCACTCAAACTTCAGCTCCCTGTAAACTGGTCACGTAAGCAGCTCTTAGTTGCTCTTAATGTTCTTAAATTCCCCTACTGACAAATCCAATGGACATTTCTCAACCCTTAGCAACTGGTTCTCACTGCTGTATTGCAAACTATTGAATACTTCTTTTCTGGAATTCTCTCCCTTTGCATGTGTGATATCACCTCTTATGTCTCGCTGTCTTCTTCTCAATCCCCTCCAAGGGCTCTGTGATAGCCAGTCCCCAAGATGGCCCCCAAAGGTTGCCATGCCCTGGAATTTTCCTTGCACAGTCACCTCCCACACTGTACCAGGGTCAGACAGTGTGACCGAGAGAATATGGCTGATGCAATTGTAAGTCACTTCTGAGATTAAGTTACAAAACACAATGCAGCAACAAACAAGTGCTGGCGAGTATGTGGAGAGAAGGGAACCCTGGTGCACGGCTGATGGGAATGCAGACTGGTGCATCCACTGTGGAAAACAGTATGGAATTTCCTCAAAAAACTGAAAATGGAACTGCCCTATGACCCAGTGATTCCACTTTTGGGAATTTATCCAAAGACACCTGAAACACTGATTTGAAAGAATATATGCACCCCTATGTTCACTGCAGTGTTATTTACAATAGCCAAAATCTGGAAACAGCCAATGTCCATCAGTAGATGAGTAGATGAAAAAGCTGTGGTACATTTACACAATGGAATACTACTTGGCCATAAAAATGGAAATCTTACCTTTTGCGACAGCATGGATGGACCTGGAGATTATTATGCTAAGTGAAATAAGCCAGTCAGAGGAAGACAAGTACCGTATGATTTCACTTACATGTGGAATCTATTGAACAAAATAAACTGACACACAAAATAGAAACAGAGGTGTGGATATTTGGGACAGATTGACAACTATCAGAGGGCAGGGGGATTGTGGGACTGGATGAAGAAGGTGAAGGGACTAAGCAAAAATCCCCATATATACATAACACACAGACAGAGACAACAGTGTGGTGATAACCAGAGGGAAGGGGTGGGGGTGGGTAGAGATGGGCAATGGGGGAAAATGGGGATGAAAAGAGACTTTGCCTGGGATGATGGGCACACAATGCAGTGTGAAGATGATGTTTTATTGAGTTTTACATTTGAAACCTGTATGGTTTTGCAAACCAATGTCACCCCAATAAACTCAACTAAAAAAAAAAAAAGATAATTTGGCTTCCATTTTGGTCTTTTTCTCATTCTCTCTCTTTGATCATTTACTCTGGAAGAAGCCAGCTGCCATATTTTGAGGACCTTCAGGTAGCCTGCAGAGAGGCCCAATTGGTTGTCCCACTAACGCTTTCAGCCAATAGCCAGAGAGGAACTAAGGACTCCAGCCAGGAGCCATGTGAGTGAGCATAATGTTGCTCAAGCCAACAGCTTGACTACAACCTCATGAGAGACCCTAAACCAGAACCCTCCAGCTAAGCTGTTCTCAGATTCCTGACCCTCACAAACTGTGAGAAAATAAATGCTTGTTGCTTTAAGTTACTAAGTTTGGGGGCAACTTGTTATGCAGAAATGAAGATCACCTTTTTTTTTTTTTTTACCTCTTTATAGAGCTCCATGAAATGTTTGTGTTCCCAGGGTTCTTACTCTGGGTAACCTCATTTTTCACTCTCAGCACTCCTGGGGTGGTATCCAATAGTCATTCCACACCCGTTACTTATTTTCTGCTGGCAGAATCCACCTCCCATAACTGAGGCTAAACATACTAAATTCCTGCTTATCCGCCTCCCTTGCAGCTAGAGTATGGACACACGTCCAGGCCTGAATCATGGGACCTGAGGAGTGGTCTGCTGAGTGTTCTGACAGAAGTTTTTCTCCTTGACAAAAGAGGGGGATTTCTGAGAGACTGTCTTTTTGCCTTCCAGTATTTAGACACTATGTGAAGCATAATGTTTGTAGCAATAACTCTGCTGTTTTAGGAAGTGCATTTTCTCCCCATTATCCTCCTTGACCACGTCTATCGTGCGCACTGGAGAATATGCCCTCTGTGGGGGCTGAGCAGTTTTCTCAGGCTGTTTCTTGTCCGTAGAATTTTGCAAGCCCAAGAGTTAAACCTTGAATAGTCATAGGTTTTTAAGTCTAGGCTTGGGGGTTTTGGGCAGTACAGCTCACTTAAAGACACAGCAGTCTTTTTATCTATTCTGGATAACTCCATGTACCAATAGCCACACTCACAGCTTTCATTTTAGATGCACATTTTAAATTTGCTAAACATCTTTCCTGTCATCCCCATTGAGCACCACTTCCTTCAAGCCACTAAGATTTGGGGTAATTTATCACTGGTATTTGGGGCCCATCAGACTTAGATGGCAGAGCACTCATTCAAGTCTCTTCCTTGAGTTGGTCTGTACAGGTGAAAAGGGTCACCTTAGTCCATTCAGAGTATTCAGCAATGGATAAGACAGCCATACTATCAATTTGATCCTGGCCACAGGCCAAGATTTTTCTCGGACATCATTTAAGTTTTTTTCTCCTTCATAGCTGGTTTTCAGCCATTTGATTGTGGTGTCGTCTTGGTGTGGTTTTCTTTGCGTTTATCCAGATTCAAATTTGTTGAGTCTCTGGAATCTATCAGTTTATATTTTTCATCATATTTGGAAAATGTTTGGTTATTATCTTTTTTTTTAGATTTTATTATTTATTTATTTTTAGAGGTGGGGGGAAGGAGGGAGAAAGAAAGGGAGAGAAACATCGAATGGGGATTGGTTGCCTCTCTCCCAACCCCATTCTGTCCCTTTAACTGGGGATCTGGCCTGCAACCCAGACACGTGCCCTGACTGGGAATTGAACCAGCAACCTTTCATTTTGCAGGCCAATGTTCAATCCACTGAGCCACATCAGCAAAGGCAGTCGTTACCTTTTTCAGATACCTACATGGACCCTACTCTTTTTCTGAGACTCTAATTACATGTATGTAAGGCTGTTTGACTAATAGGCCACTGAAGCTGTTAGTGTTTTCCTCAGATTTTTATTCTGTGCTTCGGTTTATCCCATCTTTAAGTTCACTTATCTTTTTCCACCACGTCTAGTGTGCTATTTAGCCTACTCAATGATTTTAAAATTTCATATACAATATGTATTAGGGTTCTCCAGAGAAACAGAACCAACAGGAGATATACATCTGTCTATCATCTATGTAGAACGAGATTTGCTACAAGAAACTGGCTCATGCTGTTATGAAGACTGAGACATCCCACGATCTGCCATCTGCAAGCAGGGAAAACCAGTGGCCTGGCCCAGGAGTGCTGATGGTGTAAGTTCCCAGTCTCAAGGCAGAAGACTGATGTCTGTGCTCAGACAGTCAGGCAGAGAGAGAGAGAGAGAGCGAGGGGATTCGACTGTCTTTCACTTCTGGCTCTCAGTGGGTTGGCTGATGCCCACACACACGGGGGAGGGCAACCCTCTTTACTCAATTCACCAATTCAAATACTGGTCTCTTCTGGAAGCATTTTCACAGACATACCGAGAAATAATGTTGAACCACATATCTGGGCATCCTGTGGCCCAATTAAGTTGACAAATAAAATTAACTATCCTACTGTATTCATTAGTTCTAAAGTTTCATTTAGTGCTTTTAAAAAATGTGTTCCATTTCTTTCCTCATTGCAGTTATGTTTTCCTTGAAATACTTGAATCTACTTATATTGCTATTTAAATTCTTGTCTGCTAATTCCATCACATCTGTCAAGTCTCGGTCAGTTTCTATTGATTGATGTTTTTCTCTTGTCATGAATGTCTTTGCCTCTTTTATCTAGTGATTTTTTTATTGAAAGATCGCCATTTTGAACATTACATTATTGAGTGCTTTTTAAAAATTGTTCTTTAAAGAGTGTTTAGTGTTGTCAGTTTATTCTGAGATCAATTTGATCCTTTCGAGGACCACCTCTCAGCTTTGTTAGGATGGGTCTCTAATAGCCTTCGCTCTAGGGCTTGCTGGTTTAGCTTGGCTCTTAAGATGTGGTCTTTCTGAAGTTTCCACGAAATACTCTGGGTGCTTGCCGAGGTCTCTCCACCTAGCTGGCCTAAACTTGAACATCTCAACTCCATTTGAACTCAGAGAGTTGTTCAGCTTACAACACCCCAATAAATATTCTATTTCCAATATTTACTCCGTGTCTAAACTCACAGAGAGACTCATTGTACAAATGAGCAGTTTAGTATTTAGCCAAAGATTCCAAAGGACACCTATACAATTTTCTGAAACTCTTTCACTGCTTAGCTCCCTCCTCTCCAGTATTCTGCTCTACAAATCCCAGCTGCGTCAGTTCTCTGAATTCTGACCTCTGTCTCCTCAAAACAGTGAGACCTCTGTGCTCTGCTGGGTTCCCCCTCCCAAGGCCATGGTCTGGTAAATACCTCTAGGCAGAAAGTCAAGTTGATCATATAGTTCATCTTATTTGTTTTCCTCTTTTCAGGGACCTCAGTCTTGTTCTGCTGGTTATCCAGTGTCTAAAAACATATGTGTCATATTTTTTATTCAATTTTCTACTTGTTTCTGGTGGGAGGGGGCTAGTCCAGTGTCTGCGTCTCTATCATAGCCTAAAGCAGGAGTCCACATGGGATAAGGTTTCATTAGCCTTTCTGACTGAAAGCATTTCTCTTTTACCTTTTATCATTTAGGGCTAAGAAGCAGTTGCTTTTTCCAAGCCTACAAGTACTAATAGCGAGCATTCAATTCCCACTCATCCTTGCACACCAACCAGCCAGTTTTTCTGAGCCTATCCCTTTTTTGTCTCTTGCCTAATGCAGCCACAGGCATGCTTCATATTTACTGACCAACTGTTTTCTACCTTCTTTTCCTGGGGTGACAAGTCCTTTAGGTACCTTGTCTGTCTTCCCGGCATCACAGGGCATTCATTTATGGATGACTGGAAGTGGCAGAGCCAAAATATACAAAAATCTGTGTCTTTGATGACATATTGAGATGAGGAAGAAGCCCAGGACTACCTCCAAACTTATTAAAGGAAATAAGTAAATGCCCTTATTTGTTTCAGCTGCTATTAAATGTGTGTTCTGTTTGTTGCAGCTCAGAGCATCCTGATGAACCGGGTGACCTCACCCTCCTCCATGATTCCTGATACTCATGGCCCTCAGCTCTTTGTCTCTAGATGGGTCTTCCCCGACAGCAACACACTCCGATATCCACCTGCTTGTGGGCCATCTCTACTGGATGTCCCACCAACTTCCTCAATCTCAACATCCCAAATTGATCCCATTCTTTCCCTCCTAAACTGCCTTCCCTCTGAATTCCCCATCTGAGCTGAAGGTACTACCGTCTGCTTTGTAACCCAAGCTGTAAGCCCGGTTGCCGTTCTGGGATTCCCCTTTGCCCTCCTCTGCGGAGATACATAAATCACAAGGTCCTATAGTTTTGTCCCCTAAGTCTTTCTCATATACATCCCTTCTCTCCATCCTTCCTACCGCGGCTGAGGACAGGCCTCTGCCATCTCTCTTTCCATTTACTCCCCACTGATGCCTGTGCTTCTACTGCATCTTCCGCACTGCTTCTTTCTTTCCGAGACAGATTTATCTGTATCACTTCCCTGCTTAGAACCTTGCTGTGTTTACCTGATGAAGTCCAAACCCTTACCAAGGCGGACAGGCCTCCGGGGTCTGGCCCCTGCCGACTCCTGCCCCAACCGTAGCCACTCCTTGTTTTCCTGTCACTCCCCAGCAGCACCTACCTGTGGTTGCTTTTCTCTAGTCACCCCGCTTCTTCTCCCTGTGGGCCTCTACGCATGTGTGTCCTACCTGGGATGTGTCCCTTGCCGACTCTGTCCCGTCCCTCAGCTTTTCTCCTGCAAGCATCTATTCATCCTACCTGAGCAGGGGTCCCCTTTCCCTCTTTCTAGAAAACTTCGCTGGTGACCCCAACCTCCAATTTTATACAGTTCCCCTTTTCTGTGCTCCAGTAATCTTTGTACACATTGCTCTAACCAAACCGACCACTTTGCTTTGTAAACATGGTTGTGTGTGTCTGCCCCTCCAGACTGAGTTCCTTGAGGACAGACACTGGGACTTACTTGGCTTTGAATCCTCAGCCTTTGCCCCATAGCAGCTGAGCAATAAATGTTTAATGACTGTACAAATCCCCCAATATATCCCTTCTAACAGGTCCCCTACTATACTATGAAATGCTTAGTGGTTAGCTCGCTTGAGTAAGTGGATTAACTTAAAAATAATAAAACTCTGTTTCCTTAAAATCATTTTTCCACCAATGCTTTCCTTTTAATTAGTACAATCAGGGACCAGAGTGTAATTGTGGTAAGGTTTCCATAGCATCTCTCTCGGAAGGGGTATTGTGTTTCCAGAAGCAAGGAATCATGGCGTAGGGAGAAAAACTGTGGAAAGTGCATGGCGTGGATCTGAGAAGCTGATGTGAAACTGTTCTAGGCCATGAAAATCAGGATGGGCCTGAGCATCCATGAGAGGGTGACTGTGGATGTGGGTGACTTGGTGGGTGTCTGACAGTCCCTTCTTTATCACTACAGAGTCACTCCTATTGACTATCCATCACACTCTCCTGTGGAACTCTTACAAGCCAAATTTCCTGTAGAAGGAAGTTCCTCTCTCCTTCCAGGGATTGATTTCTTCTGCCTGGAAAGCATCCACATCCTCCTCTGCCTACCCCAGTTTTTCCTATTCTTTAAAATGTCAATGAAACCCCTTCCCTCCCATGAAGTCTCCACAGATATTCCTCTTACGATTGTGAGTGCCTCAAGAGAAGAAACCGTATCTCATTCAATGTTGTCTCCTAGGTGCCCGCTGCAGAGCCTGGCACACGGTGGATGTAGAACAGATGAAGGGAGAACTGGCCTGAATTCACTCAACGCTGTGGTTTCTCCATCCTTGTCCGTTCTGGGTGCTTCTGTCAATGCTAGTTCTCTGGTATCCTGGTGACTATTCATGCCTTGTGGAAAGTCTTCTGTTGCTCAGCTGAAATGTTCTTCTTCATGCAGCTTTTTAAAAAAACACTTCCTGGAAAAAAAAAAAAACACTTCCTGAATGTAAGTTAGTTTTGCCTTCCTGAGCTCCTTCTGTTGGTGGGGTTTGAGGGTCACCTTGAAGACACATTTTTCAGCTTGGACCAGATGATGAGAAAACTTCTGGCATACGGTATATGAGGCACCACTTGTACTCTTATTTTAGACCCCAAAATGACAAGGTGACCTGCTCATGGGTACCTCCTGAGCCTGTGTGCTTGTTTTCTTCGGTCCGATGATTATTTGTAAAGGGTGAGGTGGAGTCAGGAGACAGCTAGCGCTTGGCTGTGCACAGGAGGTGGGAATTTCCTGCTCTTCGGCAGGCAGGAGGCAGCTCAGAGCCTTGTGGCTCCTGGACCCTCCAACGCACCTCTTCCATGAGCTCTCTTGCCAGGCCAGCTCACCTGACTCTTCTTGGATGTCCTCCCCTCACTCAGGTCCCAGACTTCCCCTCATTTATGCTTTTCCCCACCCTCGCCTGAGACTCTGGGAGAGTCCCTGTCCTACCCCCTTCCTGGTCTTAGACCCTAGTCTCTTCGGTTCTTTCACCTAATGACCCATTCAACCTCCCAGCAACTGAGAACAAGCTTTCTTTGCTTGATGATACAAAGAGCTTAATACTTAAATCTCCAGTCCTCAAATGAGGAAGCAGAGAAAAATATTCATATTCAATCCTTTCTGGAAGAATAGACAAAGGGGGGGAAAGAGCAGTTTAACTTCCCTATTAAAAGAGGCTGAATCATTCCTGTTGTGGCAGATTGGATGATAGGCCCTAATTCCTCACCCTTCCTGGCAGCCACGCCCTGCCATGGCCTCTTCATGGTGGAGAATGTTTCTCTGCCTCTTCATCCTGGACAAGGCCATGTGACTTGTTCTAGCCAATGGCTTAGGGCAGAAGTGAACATATACTGGCCCCTTAGGAGGCTTCATATGTTTCTGCTTCCCTCTTATATCTCTGTTACTGCCGCGAGAAGAGCATGCCCCCACCACCCCCTTGTCTCAGGAAGATGAGAGATGCAAGGAGCAGAACCTCCCCAGCTGACTCACAGAACTGTAGTGAGAAGGAGCCCAGCCTAGATCAGCTGAACCTCAGCCAACCTCTCTGAGAAAGAATCATAATTGAGTTTTGGGGCTGCTTGTTATGCAGCGTTATTGTGGCAATAGCTAACTGAAAGCTATCTTTCTAGAAGGCTAAGGTAAAGTACCAAGCGCTAGTAGTTGCACAGCAATGATGGCTGTGTAATATTTAGTTATTAATTAAGCCTTCCTGGTAGGCCTCATAAAGGAATATGAGGATATCGATGAGAGTATCAGACCTAGAAGAGCCCTTAAAGGAGTTCTGGATGGACAAACAACCCAGAGGGCAGCTGTGACTTGCCCAAGGTCACACAGGGGATTGTGGCCTGCACTCAAGTTTAGACTAGCGCTCGAGGCTGGTGGCTCTACATCACAGTGAGATGGCTGTGGGCTGGCTCCATGGTAACCACGGCTTCCTCCTGCTACCCCCTTGGCCACGTGTGTAAGTTTCATGTCACTGTGCTGGGTTTTTGATAAATGTGAAGTAGTGACCAGGGAGGAGAGGCAGGAAGTAGGTTCAGCCAGGGACAGGACTCTAGATGCAAGCAGGGATGTTCTATCTGTGCCCCTGTCTCCCTGTGGTGCTAAATGCCCCATGAGGGGACCCTCAGTCCAGACCCTAGACTGTGGGCCATCTTCCTCAGCCTGGTCTTGGGAAGGGAGCTTGCTCCCAGGGTTTGGAGGCCCAATGGCTACCTCACTTGTCATCATTAACCTCTGGCTCCCCCATGGCCCCCAGGAACTCAACACAGAGGGAGTCTGGGAAAAGAGTGGGAACAGGGTTCAAGGGGGAAGGGAGGCTAAAGTTCTCTGGAAGCCTTTGATCTCCTGCAGAGGAGTGAGCTGGATGGCACTGTGGGGCTCTGGTTTATCATGACCTTCAAAGCCTTGATTCAGGGAGGTGTTGCCCCATCCTGAGGAATGAAATCTGAGAATGCTCTCTCCGGCTCCTTCTCTCCCTTTCCTTGGTCTTTCCCCCTCATATGACTCCTAGTCGCTGTGGTAGTGAAATCCTTTCTCTTTGAAACCAGCATTTTCATCTTTCTTCCCTTCTTGTATCTGAATCCTGTTCTGGGAAAAGGACCAGATGGCTCATTTATATTAAAGTGTAAATGACTGATATGGCTGGGGCCACATTTGGAAGGAAACGAAGCCATCAGTGAGCTGAGTGATTAAAGGATCCTTCCAGCATCAAGGTACAAATGAAGGAGTTATTTGTAGTCGGAGGTACCTTCCCAGTGGGGATCCAGGACTCAGTGACACCAAGGCTTGTCCTGCTCCTTGAGACCACCTTTGAGCATATCTGCTCCGCAGGCGCCCGACTCCAGGTCACCTCAGGCCTGCCCTCTAGCTTCTCTTGGACTCTCCTTCTGTGAGCACATCTGGACCCCAAGTGGCAGCTGTTTCAGAGACTCCTAAGGAACGCCGCAGGTCAGCCCTGCCTCTAAGCCCTGCTAGAACTCCGGTTCTGAGCCACTGGACCCTGCTGGCCTTTTGTCCCTTCACTCATATCCCAGCTTCCTCCTGGGGTTTGGGAACAAGGCAGCCTGATTCATGCTAGGGGTTTTTTTGTTCACATTCTCTGAGTCATTTTACTCTAAAAAAAAAAGAAATAAAAGAAAGAAGGAAAGAGGAAGGAAGGGAGGGAGGGAGGGAGGAAGGAAAGAAGGGAGGAAGGAAGGCAGGAAGGAAGGAAGGAAGGAAGGGAGGGAGGGAGGGAGGAAGGAAGGAAGGAAGTAAGGAAATTTGTGCTTTGGCTAAAAATGTTTAAAATGGAATTCCCCCTCTTTCTTTCCTCCCCTTCCCTTTTTGCCCAGGAGCAGACGACCAGACTCTGAAATGAAAGGGTAGGGACCCTCTGGCTGTCAGAACAGACAGGTGTGCCAGCCCTGCCTGGGGCAGGCGGGGCCTGGGGCCGCCAGGGCCAAGGCCTTGCTCTCCTGCCCTCCATCCCAGGACGTCCGATTGGTAGGAACTGACAAGGCCCAGGACAGGTCAACGCATGAGCCTTCACCCAGCCCTCTTCCACCACCCCTGAGTGTCTGCGTGACCTCCTTGCTCCCACACCTCATTTTTCATTCCTACTGCCTCTTGAAAATCAGAGAGAAGACAACTCGCACGTTATCATTTTATTTTCTCCACGTTGTCATTGCTCTCTGAGATCATTTTGTTGGTTTACCTGTGTGTGCTGTCACCAGAACGTGAATTCCGTGAGAGAACACATGAGGTCTTTCTCGTTCACACTGCGGCCACACACCCAGAACAGTGCCTGGCTCTGGTTAGTGAAGGAAAGGAGTGGGGAGGGGGCCAGCTTACTCCACGACCCTCAGCTTGCTGCTGCCACACCAGCCCTCGGAAGTTCTGGTCTCCGCCCGTCCCCGTGCACGCACACACACGCACTTGTGTATGCACTCAGATGAGCACACACACAAGCATGCATGCACACACATGCGCACACATTTGTGTGACACACTCTATGAACACATACTTGTGCAGACATGCACACATGCCCATATTGAAAGAGGCTTTCTCCTTCAGAGGTTCCAAGGGGTGGGGGCAGTGCACCAGGTTTCTCAGCACCTTCGGAAGGACGCCAAGGCCAGAGCCCTCTGCTCGGGGCCTTGCCTGAAGAAAGAGAGGGCGACTTAGTTCTGCCTCCCTTGGGGTCCCTTAGCTCGAGACCAAAGGTGCGTACACCTGAGTTGCTGTGCCTCCCCTGAGAGGCCGACCAGACAGAGGCGAGGAGGTGGCGGTGATGCATAACTGCCCTGGCTTCTCCGACGGCAAAACCGTCGGCCGCCTGACGGAGGGATAGATCAAGGTCGGGCAGTCCAGGCGGGAGCCAGGAAGTCTCCTCGGCACTGTCAGCTCCCTGGCCCACCTCTTGCTGCCCTTGGCTGGGAGAAGAACATTGTTTCAGAGGAGAAAGCAGGGTCTCTGCCAGAGCCCATCTGGCCTGAGCTGGGCTGGCCGGGGCCCCCAGGAGCACCTGGCCAAGAGGTGTCTGAGCAGTCCCAGCTCCTTCCATGGGGTGACTGGAAAAGCCTGCCGCCTGTCCCCTCTCCCAGCCATCCTCTGCACACCTTGAGCCAACCACGCCCCACAGTGTCCTCTGTTCAGGAGCTCCACCACAGCTCCAAGGTCACTGAATGTCCACTGAGTCAGTGAGTTATTTCAAATGCTCCCAGTGTGGATGCTGAGCACAGGTAGATTTACAGACAGGGAAACTGAGGCTTAGAGAGGGGTCAAACCTGAGTTGATGATGCACTTGGTCTGTTCTCCTCCCCCTGTGTAAATGTCTCCTCCCGCGGGAGATGTCGCACTGGCACTCATCACAGACTTCGCCACCCTGGTGGTTCTGCACCCCCGACCAAAGCTCACAAGGGAGCGTGGGAGAAGTGCCCACCCCTTCCTGCCCCCATCCCAACCACAATGGGCTGCGAAGGTGGATGTGCCCTCAGGGCCCAGCAAAGTTCTCCAATATTGTCCCTCGTCTAATGAACATCAAGGTCCTGAAAGATAATCTTTCCTTCTGTGTCTGCAAAACACAGATTTCCTCTCTAGTTTTCTGAACCCAGAAAAACACTCCTGTTGAAGCAAACAGATTCTGGCACACGCAGCCCACGTTCTAGTCTCACTCTTACTGGATGCCACTAACGCCCACCTCATAACAATGAACGGACACAGCCAGGCAAGGGTCTGGTGTGGAGATTCTTTTCCCATGCATGGAAAAGCATAGCCCTGGAATCACGCGTGAGCAGACTCCGCGTGGAAAATGGCCCAAGCCGACATACGCGGATTCATGTCCGTGGAGAAAGGAATTCTTTGAAGGGAAATTTGGCTAAAATATTTCTTAAGATTTACTGCCTTTCTGAGTCTCTCCCCACTGAATCATGGGGCTTATACTAATGAATGCCCGGGCTTTTTCCTGCCACAATGTTTACTTTCCTGAATAATCCACCTGCATATCTACCCCCTTTTGATGTGTCTTTCTATCTGTCTACCACCTAGTTTAGATCCGAGCTTTGCGCATAGTTAATGAAGGCCATTCTGATGCGAATGGATCCTGAAACATCCAATAAAAAGCCGGGCTAAGCTACGCTTGAGGCTCTCTCCCACACGGTAAGGGAAGGATCCGTGGCCCGGATTTCCTCTTCCTTGTGTGTCTCTGCGTGAGATTCATTCATGCACTGGGTCACGGTCACCACGGATTTTGTGGGATGGAATCCACGACAGTCTGTCACCAAGTGCTCTGTGTGCCCATCATCAGAGATGGCAAGGCAGCACAGTAGAAAGAAGCCAGCTTCTAATCCCATCTTTCTCCATCACTGGCTGGGCCTCAGTGTCCCCACTTTCAAAGTGAAATAGGTTTGGCTCTGGCTGGTGTAGCTCAGTGGATTGAGCATTGGCCTGCGAACAAAAGGGTCACTGGTTCGATTCCCAGTCAGGGTACATGTCTGGATTGTAGGCTGGGTCCCTAGTTGGGGGTGTGTGAGATGCAACCACACATTGATGTTTCTCTCCCTCTCTTTCTCCCTCCCTTCTCTTCTCTCTAAAAATAAATAAATAAAATCTTTAAAAAAAAAATTAAGTGAGGTGGGTTCACTAAATGCTCCTGAATGCCGCTTCAGGTCTATGCTCCAGTGTACTCTAAGCTGACCAAGGCCTGATGAACCCTGCTCCCAGTAACATGTGCTCCAACCCTGGCAAGTATTTCTTTTCCCACATCTCTTCCCATGTCAATGTTTTCCAGACACACTTTCCTCATCTCCACCAAGTAGTGAGTAAGGAAGGGACCAAGAGTTCCTGCTGACAAAGAAAACAGAGAGGTACCCAGAGAGGTTATGTGAGCTATCCAAAGTCACACAGCAGACTCAGCACCAGAGCCCAGCTCTTCTCACATTGCCTTCCAAGGGCCGCAGTGGCTTGTTTGCATTGAGCGGTGGGAGAGGGAACCATGGGAGAAGAGTAAAACCAGTCTATAGAATGAAAGCGATGTTGGGGGGCTAAGCAACATTCCTGTCCCCTCTTCTCATGAGGCCTGACAGCTAGTTGGGGGAATGGGAGAAAGGCAGGCAGCAGGAGAAGCCCTGGGTCTGAAATCCTGCTTTCACCGTGTGCAGTGAGCAGAGTGCCTAATGACTCCAAGCTGTCCTGGAATATTCTCTCAGCCCCGGGGAGCTGCTGGGGAGGCTGGCTGCCGTGTACAGCAGCTGTGTGAACTGCCTGCTGGCAGCTAGCCCAGCCACAAGGGACCACCAGCAACCACAATCTCAGGGCCACTGGCAGGTGGGGCCCGGGGTTGGAAAGCTCCCTCCTTCCTCAGTGTGGGTCTCCAGAGCCAACATGGTTAGCAAAGGGCAGGGCTACGTGGCCCTGATGAGTCAGGCCTCAGGTCCCCCTCTCTTCCTTCCAGCTGATGGAATGGGCCCAGCCTCGGGTCAGTAGGGTACTCAGGGCACTTCTCCCATCCCCCCTGGGAGGACCTCAGGACCCAAGCAGGCCACAGTGAGAATGCCCCTCTCCCCACCCCTTCCTTCCATCAGCAGCTAAGTGCTTAGGCCTAGGTGCTGACCCAAGCTCTTCCATGTTTGAGCTGTGTGACTTTAGGCAAGTTACTTAACTACTCTGGGCAAGTTACTTAACCTCTGAGACAAATACCTATCTCATAGGATTATTGTAAGAGTTAAATGAGTAAAGACTTAACCAAGCCCCAGCACAGGGCACTGGGTAAATAGTGGCTCTTATTATTGTCATTCCCATCGGTTTCCCACCTCCCTGCTTCCCTCCATGTCAGCCCGCCCCCTCTGGTTTCGCTGTGAACCCACTCTCTCCTGGAATCAGAGACAGGCAAGGCCAAGGCCTGGCTGATTCAGCCAGTGAAGAGAAAAAAGGCGTTTTGTTTTGTTTTAAATCTGACAAGTTATTACCTGCGTAAACAACAAAAGGAAAAGGAGCCACAGGTGCCAGCTCCCCGGGTCCTTGTCCCACTCACCAACATGGACAGCACCCAAGGGAGAGGGGCGGAATGAGTGGAGCGCACGTTGGAGAGAGCGCGTCACTTAGGAGCCGGTGCTGGACTGTAGCTGAGCCGTTCTGTAGTCGGTACCTACGCCCCAAGGGGGCAGATGGAAGTCCACGCCTCATCAGAACCCGGAGACTGTGAGAAATGGTCTTGTGACAGCCTCGCAGGGAGACAGGGACAAGAGTGTGAGGTGGCCTCCCGGCAGCTCCTCACAGCCTCTCGGTCTCCAGTGTTCTGGGGGGATCGCCGGGTGCTCCGCCAGACTCGGGTAACTGCAGTTCAAGCCTTCCCGGAGCGCCTCTGTGGATACTTGCAAGGCCACCAGGCTGCCTCGGCAGAGCGTTCCTCTGCCCTGTCTCCGCAGTCCCCCTTTGCTCCGGGGCAGTGGGTCCCCAGGCTTGACCACTCCCCTCTTTATCATCTAATGGCATCAGTGATGATGATGATGATGATGATAGCAGCAAGCATTCAGTGAAAACTCTCAGTGCCAAGTCTTGTATATTCACTTCGATGAACCCCAAGATGTTGCTACTTTCACGATTCCCATTTTATAGATGAGAAAATTGCACCCTAGAGAGACTGAGTAACTTGCTCAAAACTACTGGTAGATTTGGGACTTCAGTCCTGGCCACCTGACTCCAGAGCCATGAATCCTCCTCTGGCTCATTTACACTGATACAGTTCTGCAGTATTTCACGAACGCCTGAGTCACCGTGAGCTTACAGGTCTGGTCCATGAGGACCGCGCTTCCTCCTTCACTGCTGGGTGGCGGCAAGCCTGGTCCATAGGTGTTTGTAGCAGATGTTATCAGTACCCTGCTAATGGCTCCCATGCCTTCTAGCCCACGTGTCTCTTTGTTTGGGGGTCCTCTCTGGCTACTGGACCTGGCCCTGTCTGGAAGGAGCCCTCAACTATAGCTTCTGCGACTTGGCAGACAAACACTGTGGTCTTTGCCCTTCGGAGAGCTAAGTCTGTGTCACAGGTTCTACACTGGTTCCCAGAGTTCTCCAGCAAGATGGCGCCTCGTGGCCCATGGTGGTCACCTGCCGGAAACTCACCCTTTCCCGCTGTCTTCCATTATCCATCTTATGTCCCCATTCAACTGCCAGTAAACTATTTCCAAATAAGCCTCATAAATATTGGGTTGGACAAAAAGTCTGTTTGGTGTTTTTTTCTATAAAATAAAGGACCCATTTTTCATTTTCACCAATAATTTTACTGATTTGGATATTTTGAGTATGTTGGCTATCTCCCACATGGTATAACATTGATTGTTCTAATATATGTCTTGATGTGAGCGCTATCAACTTCAACTGTTCTACCTGATCATGGAGCATCATCCAGCAAGAAATCTCCAGGACAAAACTTTGCAAACCACTTTTAACAAGTTCGATCAGTCACTGCACCTTCTCCATACACGGCACAAATCTTTTTTTGCATGTCAGCTGAGTTTTTACCTTTCTTGTAATAATAAAGCATATTATGGTAAAGATGTTGCTTGTTTTCTTCCATCTTCAATATTAAAATGGCTGCACAAAAATTCACCAATTTTGATAAGTTTTTTTTAGTGCACACTGATGTGACAGCTGTCACAATACCATCTAACACAATTGTTTCAAATGGAGTTAAAGACAACCAAGTGTTACTAGAGCCATCATATGGGGGAAAATGAATGAATTTTTTGGCCAACCCAATAAACTACTTGTCCTTACATCCTCATCTCAGAGTCGGCTTCGGGGGAGACCGAACTGAAACGGTGCTTCAGGTCTGGGGGATGATTAGTCCCACCCTATGCTGTGAGGTCAGAGAAAGGCAAACCACCAGCCCAATAGTTCTCTACACTCTCATTGTTACAATAAGCGCGCGTTTATTTTACCATACATTAGAATGTAGTTATTTAGGAAAAGGTAAGCCTCACATTGAAAAGACAAACGCCCACCACAGAGGGGGAGAACCTCTCTTCTTCCCAGTGGAGCCTGGTAAAGATCAGCAGGGAGACCCGGATAGAGAGACCAGGAGTGTGTGCAGCGGAGAGAGAATAGCACAAACGCTTGGGTGTGGCAGGGGTGGTCAGGGAGAGCTTCCTGGCAGAGATAGCAAGGAAGCTGGACCCTGAGGATGATTTGCAATGAGTGGAGCTCTCGGATGTCAATGAGGATGTGTGCTCCTCTTTGGGCAGGAGTGAAAACGGAGAGAGGTTTGCTTGTGGGGTTTTGGGAAGCCCAGCTCTGCTGCTCACCAGCTGGGTGGTATTGAGCAGTAAATAACTCAGTCTCTCTGAGCCTCCCCGCCCATCTGCACAGTGGGCCTCACCAGCACGTCGACCTCAGAGGGTCGCTGTCAGGATTAGACAAGGTGATGTGGGCAAAGAACGTGACACTGAGGGTGTGACCAGGGCCTGGCTGCTGTTGGTGGCACATGCGGGGACACTGAGTGGTCCAGGCTCAGGAGTTGACAGTTCAGGAGTTGCTGGGGTGGCGCCTGGAAGGCAAGATGCCAGCCCTACTCAATTCCAGCCTCCCGTACATCATTTCACCTCAGTGAGCCCCGGGTCTCATGTAACCGCATATAAAATTACATTTGAATCTCAGCTCCACTTGCATCTAAAGCTACAGAGCAGAACTGGATGAAGAGACAGATGTGAACATAGTTTATAAACTGTTAAGTGCCAGCACTTTGGAGAGATTCGAGTGATGGCCACAGTCTCAAAATCAAGATTCGGCTGCTCATAGTAGAGATTTTATTATGGGTAGGAATTCCTAAACTTGCAAGCTGGAAATGGCTCTAGACAGAGCTATTTAGTTTAACAACCACCCATGTGCCATTTGAAGATACTTAAATCATAGCCCAGAAATGGAGAATAATTTACCCAAGGCCAGATGCCTGGCACCATACAAGGCAGGGACTTGAACCAGGGACTCTGGCAGCCAGCTAGTCCAGGGCACCTTCCTCTCCACAGTGGTTGCCAGGAGCAAAACTACCTTCTAAGCAACCCCCCGTCAACCCTACTTCCGTCCTCCATGTCACCTTTCCAGGCTGTGCCATCTGTCTGGCTTCCTTCTCTCCTGCCACCTCCTGCTCCCCTGCAATCTACCCACACTTCACCCCGCCCCACCCCCTCCGCTCCCACCTGGTGACTTGGCTCCCACGTGTTTATTTCACAGTAACTGCACTGGCACAGGTCTGTGTTTGTAAGACTCCCCACCTCTGTTTACTGGTGTTTATCTGGTTGTGTCCTGTCTACCCTTTTAGCCTGGAAGTCACAACGGCTCATCTCACCTCCTGGTACCATCACCCCCTCCCTGAGGGCTCTGACCTCTGCCCACGGCGGTACCCTAGGGTGCCGCCAGCCAGCCAACACAGTGCCCGGGCCTGGGAAGGGCTCAGTGTCTGACACAGGTAGCGATGTGAGGAGCCCCCCGCCAGAAAAAGGGGTCCAGATATTAACAATCATATCATAATTAAAATTCCAATTCTTGTTTATTGTCGTTTAGTCTATGTAGAGACTGCCCTAAGTGCTTTACATGTATATAATACAGCGTCTTGCTAAAGTCTTGTGCCCCCTCCCTGCCTGACGTAGTGATTGTTACTCCTGTTTTTCAGATAAAAAAGTTCGGAGAAGTTATACAGGGTCTGGCAGAAGTAACATCTGCTGGAGTGTGGTTGGTAGGATAATAATATGGGGGTAATAATTTATAGTTTTATTTTGAACATTGTACCTAAAATGTCATATGATATGCTTGAGTGTGATATTGTTATGTTACAGAATTACATGGTTATGATTTTATAATAAAAGATTTTGTAATACAAAGGGAGCGTTATTTGTGCCAGACCCTGTATTTGCTAAAGATCACACAGCTCCCGGGTTGGGGAGCCAGGATTCAAACCCGAGTCTTTTCTGCTCCAAGTCCCTTGCTCACAATCACTCCATTATACTGATTGCCCTTGAGATGACTCACACACAACCAGTGTCCCCCTTCCCACACTGCGAGGGACGAGGCAGCTCCCACCGCCGCAGCTGACTTCTCCGGAGGGGAAATGGGTTGTGGCCACCTCAGAGCCACCTGCCAGGAAGCCCTGTCGCAGTCAGCTGGTAGAACGGCTGCGTCAGACTCTCATGTGTTATTAGTGAGAGTCTAAATGGATTCAGCATTTTATAGGGTAATTTGGCAAAAGCTAGCAGAAATAAAATGTCACACTCTTCGACACAGCAATTCCTCTTCTAGAAAGTACTCGCCCATGAGCACAGTCAACACACAGACAGTCACCGCAGATGACCTATGGGCCCAAGGGTGCGCGGGCAGAGACGCTCGCTGCAGAGGACCCGTGTGGTTGGCAGTGAGGGTCGGTTACGCATCCACAGGGTGACCGGAAGGCAGCAGTTCAATGAATGAGGCAGGCTTATGTGCACTGACGTGGGAAGATCTCCAAGACATATGGTAAGCAGAAAAAAGGCAAGCTGCAGAACACTATGTGAGGTGTGTATATAAAACGCCCAAAACAAATCCAAATGATATATATGTATAAATAAATGCCAAGAAAATGGACCGCAGTGACACGTATTGAACTGTAAACTGCAGTCTCCCCGGGGGCAGAGTGGGCTGGAGGAGGCGGAGGGAGGGAGGTTGTTACCGTTTGCCCCGCGCACTTGTGTAGTTTTTTCCTGATGAGAACGTGTTCACAATCCACTTGAACCATCGAAAAACAAGCCAAACCCCAGGCCCAGGTGGCTCTCAAAGGGGCCTACAGAGGAAGGAGGCAGCGAGGGTGGATTTTCCGGGCCACTGGGGTCTCTAGGGAAATGGTCCAGAAATCAGCCTGACCCTGTGGGAGGCCCCTGCAGTGTCCCCAGGGAAACCTCCGCCTGTTGCTCCCCAGGGCAGCTGCCTGAGACCCCTGCAGGGGTCCTTAGCACCTGTGTCTAATGGGCCCACTGACTCTGTGGCCTGTCCAACCACTCCAGCGGGGGATGAGGGGACTTAGAACCCCAACTAACAAGACAGACAGAGCCAGGGGAATCTAGAAGCACAGAATCCCAGCGTGGGGAAAAGGAAATAGGTGTCAGAGACCGATAGGGTGGCAAGCCCTCCTGGAGGAGGGAGAAGAGACAGAAGTACGGGGGAAGGACATGTCAGTCTGGGTTTGCGAAGAGTGTCCCTCTGCTGGAGAGGAGGAGCCCTCGGGGGAAAGTCACAAACAAGCCTTCCACTGCAATGTGGGGCTGAGTGTCCTTCCCACTCCCCAGGCCCCCATCACTGCGGGTCCCCCCAACCCACGTAAGAGAGCCCCTTCCTCGCTCCACCATTTCAGGGCCCCACGGAGCGCTGTCTCTGGAAGTGGTCAGACCAGGTGTGAATCTGCCTCTGACCAGCCTCGCCAGCGTGAGTCGCTCACTCACCTTTCTAAACCTTCACTTCCTCGTCCATAGAACGAGAAAGCCTTAGAAACTTCTCACAGGCCTGCTGGGAGGTTATAGACAATGGATAGCATTTATAAAGCCTCATTACATCTGCATAATATGTGCTTGACAAATGTACTAACTGATTATTCCCCGGTCCCAGCTACACCTGGGCAATGCAAGGGGCTTTTTAAAAAGGCCTCAGATCCAGCATAACTCCAGACAGCCGGCTTTTTGTTTTTAATCTCCTAAAGCAACAAATAATTTCCCCTTCATTCTCCCAAACAGATTCACACTCCTCTATCTGAAACCCCTGCGGCGGGGTGTGTTTCAGAATTCCGAACTTTAGGAGTTGAGAGATATCTATAAACATATCAAACCACTAGCGGGACATGGGGAAGCACCCCATGATCAAACAGGGTGATGTGTGTGCACCAAAACATATCAATATTCACACCAAAGGGAGTAAGTTAATTCAATAAATAGCCTTATATCAGCTCAAATTTTGCTGCCAGATGAGTTATGAAAACCTTGGTTCTCAGCGTTTCTGGGGCTATGCAGTTTTGGATCAGAGAAGGTGTGCTTTATGAATCCACTTTACTCTCAGACTGCTTTTCCACTCCCAAAAGTCCTTTTGTTGCGCTGCAAGAGCTCCGAGAAAAAGGTATTTTTATCACTACTCTACAGATGAGGGATGGAGGCTCAGAGAAGGTGATGTGACTTGCCCAACAACACATCGCCAGCAAACGTCAGAGTCAGGACTAGGATCTGTGATCTTCGGTTTCCTGGGAAGGCAGTGAGAGACGGCGCTCAGAGGCTTTCTCTGCGCCCCCTGGAGCCCCGGGCAGCCAGCTTGAATTCCTGCTCCGAGCTGGGCAGCCAACAGGGCAAGCGTGCCGCTCACAGCCAGTCTGTGCCGCCTCCTGCACACGGAGCACCAGATACTGGCCTCAGAGGTCTCCGTCTCCATCTGCGAGTTTCCGGGGATGATGGTAATGAAACTAATGGAGAAGAGTTTTTACCCTACCCATGTGTTTTCACTTCAGCCGTACAACTAAGATCCTTCCCGGCATCTGGGTTCAATTGCAGGCAGACGGGGAGCTGGTGGCAGTGGAGGAGGAGGGGGAGGAGGAGAGGAAGCCAGGCTGAGACTTCCCAGTCCCACTGCAGATGTGCCCGGAGCTGCAGTGTGCCCTCTCCCTGTTCGGGCACTGCAGCCAAGGCCAGCCAGATGATGTGGATAAGTGGGGTGGTGGAGGTATTAAATAAGTAATTGAGCACAGGGAGACAGGGGAGGTTCAGCGGCCCTGCTGGTCTGTGTGGGATGGTGTCTCATGGGGAGAGGTGATTTTTCCTCAGAGGAAGCCGGATCCTGACCTGGAGTCTACTGAGTAGATGGAGCCCTCCCTGGGATAGTCCCTCCCCGTGAGCCTTTGAGCTGTGAAAGTGTGTTTGGGTCTCTCTCTGGGGGCTGGCTGGGCAGTGAGGCTCCATCAGACCTACACTCCCCCAGGAAGCTCCAGAAGGCTCAGGCACCACGTTTGGATTAAAAGCACTGATCTGGCCCTGAGGACAAGGGAAGCTGTGCCCCGTGCCTGTCCCCTCCCAGCACAGGAGCAGCAGCAGCCTCAGCTGCCCTCCGACCCCACAGGCTTTTGGGATTAAGCCCAGCTTGTTCTGGCAGGGCATGTCTATCTTGCTTTACTCTCCACTATGAGCCGGTGACCCCGGGCCTAGGACTGGCCCAAGTACGACCTGCCTTCCTCAGCCTGGTGGGTGCTTTCCCAGGTCCACTGAAGTGCGCTCTCACGTTTGGTGGCAGATGGTGTGGTGTGGTGGCTAAACACACAGGCTCTGAAGGCACACAACCCTAGTTCAAGTCCTGACTGTATCAGGCACTACTAGGTGACCTTGAAGCTACCAAACTTCTCTGTGCCAGAGTCTCCTTGTCTGTAAAATGGGAGCGGAAATAACAACGACTCATAGGCTTATAGGAGTTAAATAAGCTAATTTATGGTGAGTTTTCTACAACAGAAACTATTATCAGAAAAGCCAAAACAGCTTCTGGAAATTCATCGGACGTTCCTTTCACCCTGAAGATGAGTCTCCTTGAGACCCAGACAGGGGAAGCAGGGTAGGGATTACATTTTATTCCTCTTCCTCACCCATCTATGTTGGCGATGGAGCTGGGACAGGCCTTCTACGCAGGCCTACCTGAGCTCCTCCCCGCTCACCCTGTGGCTTGAGTCTGTCCAGGTCTCACGGCAGGCCTGTGTTTCAGCATCCCATAAAGCAATAGTTATCTGCCATTAAGTGAGAACAAACAAACAATCAAATATCTCTCTCCATGAAAAAGTGGTACCATCTTTCAAAAATTATATACAGGTGTATAGCTATTATAGTTGCACATGCTAAATGAAAAGTCTGGAAGGAAACAAACCCAACCCAACAGATAATGACTATTGGGTCTATTCTTTTGTCAAGGTGAATCTCCCCCTGCTTGTACCCAGCTTTGTAGGATGGATAGATGGGTGGGTGGATGGATGGATGGATGGATGGATAGATAGGATAAAATCTTCTAGAAAGCCTTCAGATTGTTGGTCACAGATGTCCAAGTCGCCAGCGTGGCCCGGGGCTGCAGTCTAGGTGTGGGCTTTGGCTTCAGGCAGGCCTCATTGAGGATGGCTGGGGTTAGAGAGGCAGGGAAGAGGGACATGGGCTGTGAGGGACGGGCACAGGAGAGGGGCAGTGATACCTTCTGCCCAGCCTTTCCCGTCTTGGGAAGAACACCCATCTTTACTCTCCTGGGGCCTTAGGCGGCATGAGCTGGTGCCCCGGTCTCTGGCTGCCAGCCGGCTGGGTGTATTTGCAGGACTGACCAAACCAGAAACACTCTGGAACTTGTCCGTTTGGGGGCACACGTGTCACGTGTTCTGACAACAGGCTTGGAGGGCATAGCTAGACCTGCAGGAGCTGGCAGGGGGGTCACTGTCCCTTGCCATCCTGCTTTTGATTTCCAAGTGCAACAGATAGCTTAGCTCTACTCTTATCTCTAAGATGGGGATGGAGTATGCGAATGTGCTAGGTTGTTGGGGGCTGAGGACTGAATCATTTTGGTGTCGGCATGATGCATACCAGAAAAACGTGCAATCGTATTCCTAGAACCCATGCTCAGAAGAAGGATTCGGGCAGCAGCTAATGCCACTCTGAGATGCCATGATGTGACTCAGCCCATGGCTGAATAACTCCTTTGGCTGGAATCTCACTTCCACCTGAGACGGCCCATTCTGTGATGATTTGCCTAAGGTCTTCTATTCCCCTGGAAATGATTCTCCTTAGCTAACTGAGCCCAAAGTCCTGGGCATCACCAGGAACCCTAGACTTTTTCAACATGGTGCAATTTGCCAATGGCCCAAGAGGCAAGGGGCCAGGCATAGGTACCAACCAATGGTGTGGTTCAGAAGTCCTCTAGTCTTTTGTTCAGAAGTGTACCCCCACTAGATTGTCATGGGAAACTGGAAAGGATCCCTTATTTGTGGTTTGTCTTTTTATTACAAAAAAAAATAGTGCCCTGGCCACATGGTTTAGTTGGTTAGAGTGTTGTCCCATACACCAAAAGGTTGTGGGTTCGATTCCTGATCAGGGCACATACCTAGGTTGCGGTTTTGATCTCCGGTTGGGGCACATACGGGAGGCAACCGATTAATGTTTCTCTCTCTTTTCCCCTTCCCCGCTCTTTAAAAATCAGTAAATATATATCCGTGGGTGAGAAACAAAAAATAAATAAAAATAAATAAAAACAGCTTTATTGATTTATAATTTACATACCATACATCTCACTCAAAGTGTATAATCCAGGGGTATTTAGCATATTCACAGTTGTGGAGCTATCACCACAGTCAGCTTTGGAATAGTTTCATGAAAAATAAAAAAGCCTTATAAAGGGAATTCATGCATCCCACCATGGGAACTGTAGCTCTAATGTTTCACGTCTAAGGGAGCACAGACTCTAGTGGAACATAGGCCGGCAAGCAGGACCCACGTGTGTGACAGTGGAATTTCCTGTGGGTAAATCAGGATGGCATATTTCTTAGATTTAAAAAACTTGCTCTTGCTAAAACCTCTCTCTCCCTGAATTAAAAGAACTTATGCTAATGCATGCCTAGCTTCCTCAGACCAGGGAGTCAGCCCAAGCCTATTGTCTTTCCATTTGCATATCTATCCTCTTGATGCCCATCTTGGGCATCTACCACCTAATGTAAATCTACAATCCATGCATAGTTAATGAAGACCATTCAGATGTAAAGTGCCCAAGAAACAGCAATAAAAAGCCAGTCGACACACGGCTCGGGGCCTCTCCAAGATGATAAAGGAGGGGATGCGTGGTCCTGAAATTTCTAGTCCAGTGTATTAGGTGTAAAATTATTTACACGCTGCCATGGCATACGAATCCTGCTGGCCAGAATTCACAACAGCCTTATACCAATTAGCAGTCACTCCCCAGTCTCCTACTCCATCCCGTCCCCACACCCTCCAGCCCTAGGCAACCACTAATCAATCTACTTTCCATCTCTATAGGCTTACCTATTCTGGACCTTTTATGTGAAAGGAATCCTACAATATATGGTCCTTTGTGACTGGCTTCTTTCACTTAGCATAGTGTTTTCAAAATTTCATCCATGTTGCAGCACGCGCCAGTACTTTGTTCTTCTGCGTGCCAAATAATGTTCCGCTATGGGGATACACCAAATTCATTCATGCACTCATCATTTGACAGGCATTTGAGCTTTTTCTACTTTTCGGCCATTACAAACAATGCTACTGTGCACAGTCATGTCCATGTTTTTGTAAGGATATATGTTTTCATTTCTCTTGGGAATATCCTTAGAATTGAAATTGCTGGACCATATGCAAACTCTTTGTTTAATCTTTTGATGAACTGACAGAACATTTTGTCATTTTACAAACCCACCAGTACTGTATGAGAGGGTTACAACTTCTCCATATCCTGGCTAATACTTGTTACTATCTGTCTTTTTGATTATAGACATCTAAGTGGGTATGAAATAGTAACTTACTGTGTTTTGATTTGCATTTTCTTGATGGATAATGATGTTGAGCATCTATGTACTTTTTGGCCATTTATATAGCTTTTTAGGGGAACTATCTACTCATATCCTTTAATTAGATGTTTTTTAATGGTGTTATAGTAGCTTTTTAAAAATATTCTAGACAAGTCAGAATATTTGCAAATATTCAGATATAAAATTTGCAAATAATTTCTCCTATTCTGTGGATTTTCTTTTCACTTTTTAAATGGTTTTATTTATTTATTTATAAGAGGGGAAGAGAGGGAGAAAGAGAGAGAAACGTTGACATGAGAAAGAAACATTGATCGGTTGCTTCTCATACATGTCCCAACCAGGGAATGAACCTGCCACCCAGGCGTGTGCCCTGACCGGGAATTAAACCAGTGGCCTTTTGCATTGGTGGCTTTTTGGGATGACATCCAACCAACTGAACCACATCAGTCAGGGCTAATGGTGTCTTTTGAAGCACAAACCTTTTCTAGTTTGATGCTGTCCAATTTATCTGTTTTTTTCTTTTGTTGCTTGTGCTTTTGATGTCATATCAAAACACATCTAAGTTTTATTTAGTCTAGGATCCTCAGATTTACACCTATTTTTTCCTTAAAGTTTTATACTTTTTGGTTCTTTAGGCCTTTGACCCATTTTGAGGTAATTTTTGTAAATGATATGAGTAGGGTTCAAATTTTATTTCTATGTCTTTTGATAAACAAGCAATCTTAAATTTAATGTGTTTGACCTAATCTTTTATTTTAAAATTAGTACTTTGTAGGTCTTAGTTTAAAAATACTTCTATACTCCTCAGGATCAGAAAGATATTCATTTAGAAATTTAAAGTTTTATTTTTGATGTTCAAGTTTTTTGATCATTTGGAGTTGATTTTTCTTAATGGTGTGAGGTAGGGATTCCATTTTATTCCCCTTCCTCACCCATCTATGCCCAATTATTCTGTACCTCTAGGGAAAACACCTACTTTCCCCACCGTTCCACTATGCCATCTGAATCATGTATCAGATGTGGTCTGGATGTGAGGTCAAAAAAATCAGGTTCAAACCCTGACCTTCTCACTCTAGCTGTGTGACTGTGTTACAGAGCAAGGGCCGGGAACACCCAACGATACCCCACCCCCACACCAGGTTCATTATGTTTGCCGCCAATGGAAAGACGTCTCTCAATGACAGAGACTGGTGAAAAGGAAAGGAATTATTTATTTACAAGTTATACAGGCTTGGAGTAATGACTTAAGGTCTCCTTTAAAATACTAGAGTTCTTTGGAATACCCGTTCTCTAGAATACTCACAAATACACACAGTCCTTCCTTCTCCCCTTTGCCCAGTCCAGGGTACCGTATCTCAGGGAAAGAAGTAGAAGTCTGTGATTCAAGCAGCCCTCGGTTCCAACACCATCCACTGTGTCGCTACCGTGATTTCCAGTTAATCCGAAACGATGTGGCCCCTTCTCATGGCCCACCAGCAAGAGTCCTTTCACCCCTTTTCTTCCAGGCAAAGTCTCTCCTGCTTCCTAGGCTGCGTGGCAAAGGGAGCCACCCAAAGCCACGTGGTCCTCTCTCTGTCTCTCAGGCCGAGGGGTCCCCACTCCTCCAAGGCCTTGTGGTCCAGAGAGCCCTTCCTGCATGGTCTCTCCTGCACTCTTCCGAACTGCTAAGAGAGAGCTCTGCATTGCTGCTACATCTTGCTTCCCAGCTTCCTAAGCTGCGTGGCAAAGGGAGCCCCAAAGCTGTGGGGTTCTCCCCTCTCACCAAAACTGCGTGTTCCAGAGAGAGAGAGACTGTCTCTCAGGCAGAGGGGTCCCCAGTCCTACCCTTCGTGGTCCGGCGAGAGAGAGAGCTATGGCTGCTGTGCCTGGGTTTAAATACCCACACCAATCTTCCTCTGCAGCCCCAATTCCGACTCCTCCTTCAATCAACTACACCTGCCAGCACTTCATATCCTTCCAGCTTTATTGGGCTGCCATGTTAACTGTGGGCAGGCGTGGCACCATGGCACAGAGCCAATCATCTCCAAGCTTTCACGCAGGCGCTGTGTCCAGGGGGAGTTGCCTCTCAGTTATCTCCTGGGTGGAAGTAAACTTCCACCCCCCTGGCTCAAAGCAGCTTTACAGCTATTTAACATACCTATGAAACCAGTTAAAGGCTACAGATATGCTAAATGACCATGCCAGAGGTTATCTGCAAAGCTGCTGTTATGCAAAACAGCTCTGAATGGTCCTGCTCCAGGAGTCCCATCCCCTGCCAGTTCAGACTTGTGGGGGTGAGGACATCCTATATATATTTCTAATATTTCCTGGACACCTTGAGTTCTGGCCCCCATTACAAATCCTCATTTGGGCTTCCCCCCCGCTTGGCTGCACCCTGTTACAACTGTAGGCAGGTCTTTTAACGTCTTTGAAACTTGGCTATTCCCACCCATAGATTGGGTTGTTTGAAACCTACATTGTTAAGAAGTTGTAATGTAAAAGCAAAACACATGGTAATGATGATGCTGGTGATGCTGATGACAATGACAAAGACGATTCAGAATGGTCAGATGTGAAGGCTTCATCCATTCTTAACATTCGGGGGAATGGTTGTTTCAGATTAGCTTTGTCTTGTGAACCAGAAAGAACTCTGGCAGTGACACTGAGTGAGGAAGGATCTCTAGGGAGGAAGCCCCAGAATAGAAACACCATAATGAACAAAAGCTAGGCTGGGGTGGGGAGTCCTGGGGGATCAGGGGCCAAAGGATCCTGGTGCTTAGAATGGGGAAGAGAACGTGGAGTGGGCCATAGAGGGAGAAAGTCAAGGTCAGCTCTCTGGAGCTGGGAGGAGCCCAGAGACTGACTGGGTGGCCTTCTCACCCTCCAAAGGCCTCACACGAAGCTGACATATACACTGGAAAGGCCTGCCCAGCTTCTCTCCCCAGCACCTGAACTCTGACTGCTGCATCTACTACTCTGTGTTATGGGATGTTTCTATAGATGTCAGGCTGTCCCAGCAGCCTGGGAACTTCCAAAGGGCAGGAAGCCTAAAGCCCAGCACTCAGTAGGTGTTCAACAAATGTCAGATGAGTGAAAGAAGGAATGAAAATGGGGTTTAAGCCACATGTATGGGGATTCTGCTAAGGAGGCACCACTTGGCCTCAGAATGACCCATCGTGGATGTGACGGGAGGTTTGCCTCCCCTTTAACCATGTGCCGCTGTAACAGGGTGCAGCCAAGGGGGAGGGCCAAATGGGGATTTGTAATGGGGGCCAGAACTCAAGGTGTCCAGGAAATATTAGAAATATATGTAAGATGTCCTCACCCCCACTAGTCTGAACTGGAGGGGGATGGGACTCCTGGAGCAGGATCATTCAGAGCTGTTTTGTGTAACAGCAGCTTTGCAGATAACCTCTGGCATGGTCATTTAACATATCTGTAACCTTTAACTGTTTTCATAGATATGTTAAATAGCTGTAAAGCTGCTTTGAGCCAGGGAGGTGGAAGTTACTTCCACCCAGGAGGTAACTGAGAGGCAACTCCCCCTAGACACAGTGCCTGCATGAAAGCTTGGAGATGATTGGCTCTGTGCCATGGTGCCACACCTGCCCATAGTTAACATGGCAGCCCAATAAAGCTGGAAAGATATGAAGTGCTGGCAGGTGTAGCCGACTGAAGGAGGAGTCAGAAATGGGGCTGCAGAGGAAGATTGGCACGGGGGATTTAAACCCAGGCATGGCAGCCATAACTCTCTCTCGCTCTTGCTCTGGACCACAAAGGGTAGGAGTGGGGACCCCTCCGCCTGAGAGACAGAGGCAGGACCACGTGGCTTTGGTGGCTCCCTTTGCCACGCAGCCTAGGAAGCAGGAGAGACTTTGCCTGGAAGAAAAGGGATGAAAGGGCTCTTGCTGGTGGGCCATGAGAAGGGGCCACATGGTTTTGGATTAACTGGGGCTTTGGATTAACTGGAGATCGCGGTGGCGACACAGTGGATGGTGTTGAAACCGAGGGGCTGCCTGAATCACAGACTTCTACTTCTTTCCCTGAGATACGGTACCCTGGACTGGGCAAAGGGGAGAAGAAAGGACTGTGTGTGTTTGTGGGTATTCTAGAGAACGGGTATTCCCAAAAACTCTAGTATTTTAAAGAAGACCTTAAGTCATTACTCCAAGCCTGTATAACTTGTAAATAAACAATTCCTTTCCTTTTTACCAGTCTCTGGCATTGAGAGATGTCTTTCCATTGGCGGCGAGCATAGCGAACCTGGTGCAGGGTTGGGGTATCATTGGGTGCCCCTGCCCTGCTCTGTAACACCCCCTCCAGGCTTCTGCCCTGGGACTTCCATGACATCACCCTCCCTGAAGCGTCCTTTCTCCTAAAATCTTGGTGTCCACAGTCCCCTAAACTCTGTCTCCTGGAACCACTCTTTCTCCTCTCGGGGACAGTCCTTTCCTCCTCGTCCTGCTTACCCTGGATCTCACTGGCGCTGACGTGTCCAGGAGCCTTCCAGCTCTCCCGGAATCTCCTGTCCCCGCTTTCCAGGGCTGCTCTGGAGTCTCCTATGTAGTTGTCATCTGTATGCTCAGCTGGGAGTTTGGCCAAAAAGCAGGTCCTCCTGTTTCCCTTGGGGGAGGGGGTGTCGTTTCTCACTGACCTTTTCTTCAGAGGTAGGAGAAAGCCTGAAGATCTCCTCCAGACCCCACCCAAACCCTGTGCTCGCAATACGGAGACCCCGGAGCTCTTCCCAGTACACTATGTCTGGAAAAATCGGTGCAGCCCCCACACAAGGCCCGTGTTCCAATTTGAGAAAAATAATTTCCATTCTGATGAGCCACAAACCACCCACAATGCGCCCACCACACACCGGCACGGAGAGTCCAGAGCCAAGGGCAAAGCCCAGCCCAGGATATGCTCCCTCGTTAGCGGGGTGGAAACAGAGGAGGGCGAAGTGGAGAACATGGGGAAATTGGGGGTGACAGAGCCAGGTAGGGTGGAGCAAGACAGAAATGGAGAAACGCGATGTGGGCCAAACTTGCAAATATCAGAATACACAGCCAAACTGCCTGTCTTCACTTCCTCTGCCTCCTACTCCCACTCTCGTACTAGACGGGCTCTATAATGCAGATTTCCCCACAGTATCGTGAGTCCTGGAGACGTTCCCTTTCGCTCCAGCGACTGTCTCAGGCAGCGTGTGTCTGCCTGGCAGGTGCCGCCGCCGTGTTTTCCAGGGCGTCTCCAAAGGGCACGGCTTCCTGTTCTGGGCTTCCTGTTTACAGGTGTACCCCTCAAGGTGGAAACAGAACGAACAGAAATGTGCTTTTGTTTTATTGTTAATGTCGGTCTAAATACAAAACCTAGACTATTCCATGGGGCCCTTCTCCCTGATTCCTCCCTGTGACCACTCATTCCATTAATTCCCTCGTCCACACTAGCCCCTACCCCGCCTGTTCACCTGTGCCTCCTTTGGAACCGCCACCTGCCTTTGCTTCGAGGAACCTGCATGACACTTGTTAATTCAGCAGCTACCAGCGCGCCCTGAAACGCAGCGAGATCTGCTGCTGCGGGAGACTGAGGGCAGAGGCTGACGGGCCCTGCGTTCTGCTCAATTAAGCTGTCGCTGGGTGTTTTAAAACGGTGGGCCAAACACGTAAAAACACTTGTAATCGCTTTGTGTTTATGCTTGGCAGCTTACTTTCAATATTACGATTATTACGCTGGAAAATATTTTCCCTTTAAATGTACGATTTAGCTTTTCTTAAAAAAAAAAATGTGATTTTATTATGTCTTGAAGTCAACACTTTTCTTCCAGAGAACTCAATCTCCAACTTAACAATTAAAGTCAGTGAGAAAATAGGGTTCATTATGCAGAAATGAATTTCGTTCCCCTTCCTCCTAACACGTGTTGTGATCTCCCCTTCTCCCACTCGCTCTCCGCCCTTTGGCACGCAGGGCCGCTTGCATTGCTTTCGGTGGCTCCCACAGGCAACCACGAGGTCCTGAGCTTAACCCCTGAGATTTAGGGGGTCTGGGAGGAGCTCGGAGACCACAGTGCTTTAAATACAGCCAGCTCCCCCCAACGCAGCGAGAGCCTGCGGTTATCCTCTCAGAGCTGGGGCGGAACTGGAAGCTCATCTACCTCCAAGCAGACAGTGATCTCTTTTCCAGAACGACCGTCCTTCACGCTCTTTGTGAAGTGCTTCAGAGGCAGAGGCTCCGCAGGCACCTGTTCCAGGTTCTGTGACGGAGGGCCCTCCTTTGCCAACCACTGCGGTCTCGCCGGCTGCAGCCCCATATTGGATTTCCAGATTTAGTCAGAACAAAAGCAAAATAAAGGACATCTAGGTAACTTTTAATTGCAGATAAACCACAATGTGTGGTTTTTAATATAAGTATTTTTTATGTAATAGTTGGGATATACTTATCTACTAATAATTTGTTGTTTTATCCTGAAATTCAAATTTAACTGGGTTTCTTGATTTTACCCGGCAACCCTGGGCATGACCGTGTCTCGGGTTGAGGTGAACCACAGCCTGCAAGCACAGCACTAACGCCCGCTGGGGACTGCCTTTGGAGCACCGACTTCCACCACGACTTGGGAGGACCTGCCCTGGCCCACAGCAGAGGAGGTGCTTTGGAGGCAGATAATAGTACACATTGCGGTCAGTGTGTTGAATTCAGTGTGAAATTCATGTCAGATGACTGGTTGCCATCACTGGTCAGGAGGGATGGCAGAGGGTGGTCGCACCAACCAGGTGGGTCCCAGCAGCAGAGTGGGACAGGAGGCATGGCCCTTCTTCCCACACCAGTGAGGAAATGCCACGCAGAATGCACGGACAGGCCTGTGAAAGCCAGAGCAGAGGCTGCTGAGAGGGGGCCAGGCGGGACTTGGTAGCCAAGGACAGATCCCAAACAGGGAGGAGGGAGACGACCCAGGAGGAGAGAGGAGCCGTGGGCAGGAGGGACAGAACTGAGTAGAGCACAGGCTTGAGCAGCGTGGGGAGCAAGGTGGTGCCCCGGGCAGGGTTGAGACGCTGAATAGTTGGAAAGGTCCTCATGGGCTGCAAACCTGGAGGGTTTCTCAGAGGAGGAGGGGGTCGGCTGCAGCAGGATGAGGCAGAGCTGGGTGGGTTGGAGCCCTACACTTAGGAAACCAGTGTCCTATCCAAATATGGCTGGTCTTCCTTGGTCTTCTTGCCCTCTGGCCTGTCAGGAAGGCCCACAAGGAGGGGCAAGGCTGGTCTTCCCCACCAGCGAGTGCAGAGGGTCTCAGAGGCACTGAGCGTGCAGGGCGCCGCCAGGAAAGGCAGGGAGGCCGCTGGCAGAGCAGGAGGCTTTCTGAGGCCTCGAAGAGAGAAAAAGTGTGTGTGCGCGTGTGTGTGTTTAAACACTTCGATGTTTTGGCCACTGAATTAGTCAGCATTCTCAGCTGCCAATGAAAGAAACTCAAGTCAAGCTGGCTTAAAGCATAAGGAGAGTTCACTGGCTTTACGAGGCTGGGAGCGGAGTTTGCTTTGTGTCTCTGTGGATCGAGAGGCACACGCAATGTCAGCAAGCTGTCTCTCACTCTCTCGTCTCCCGGATCTCTTTTTCAGCACGCTGGTTCATCACATGATGGCTCCCTGTGGCTCTCAGCAACTCTATCAGCTCAGCAGCCCCAGCAGTGGTGCTGGCGGCCGCGCCTGGGCTCAGTCCCCTGTTCTGGCTTGGGTCACGTGCTCACTTCCCGACCATCACTAGGCCAGGAGCAGAGAATGCGTGGAATCAGCAGGTCAAGGGTTCAAGTCTGGGGCACAGTGGGGGTTCAGCCATGTTCATCTCAGGGACTATGAGAGAAGGGGTCCCTCAATGGGAAATTGGATACCGTTTGCCGGAAGCCTGAGGAGTAAGGAAAGGATGATGCTCAGGTAAAAAGTCCTTAACGTCCAAGACAGTCCAAAGCTAACTTGACATTGGCAGAGAAGGGTTTGCATGGGGGTTATTAGCTTATTTTACAGAGAAGGAAACTGAGGCTCAGAGACCTTGTGACTTGTCCAACATTATGGAGCAAGGTGGAGGCGTGATGTGGTTCAAACTCAGGTTTCTTGGCCCCGGTGCAGCCACACCGAGGGCCTGGCTCCTTCCGTCCAAGGGCCTCAGCAGCCAGCACTGGATTACACTCAGCCACTGTGAAGAGACTGCTCCCAAATTCTGTGTAAAGGAACAAGAATTTCTTCAGAGCAAGACATCTGTGAGTGCAGAAGGGTCAGGAGAGCAAGGTGCAGGCCTCAGGGAGAAATGGAGTGACTGCAGCTGGGTATTCCTGAGCAACAGGAACATTCACCAGGAGGACCAGGGCTGGGCAAACAGGCAGCCTCAGAGTGGGTGCAGGCAGGAACAGCTTCCTGTAACCCTTGCAGCCCCAGGAGGAGGGCCCGTGAGGCCTGGAACCCGTAACCAAGGAGGCAGCGTGAGCTCCAGACTCACCACAGGGGCCCGAGACCCTGTCCGTCCCCAGCTACAGTCCTGAGCAAAAATCAGCTTTGCCACTGACTCAATAAAAACATCCGAATTTCCCAAGACAATATTGACTCTCATTACAAACAATACACTCAGATATTTTCATTTTTTAAAAGATGGTTTTTATCCACCCGCTTTTAAAAAACCACACTGGACCAGATGAACTCCCAGGGCCTTCTCAGAGGCCAAGTCTTTCCAGTAGGGCTTTTGGCCTGAAATATCTGTTAGGTGCTGCAGGGCCTGGCTGGGGAAGGTGGACAGAGGTGGGACTGGAGGAGCTGATGCTTAGGAGCTGCCCCCACCCCCACCCGCCCCAACCCCACCCAATCCTGTCATTTGCTTTCCCAGCTTTGCCGGGAGGTGCTTCACTGTGGGTCAGAGGTGAGTTTGAGACTTTGTCGTCTATGAACTTGCTCACCCTTCCCTGGAGCTTCATTTCTTGACTTGCAAAATGGGTATTAGGAAGTTTAAGGCTGGACTGTGGCCCTGAGCACGGACTGCTTGCACCCTGTGACATCGGTCTGCTGTGTCCCCAGCTCCCTCTCGGCTCTGCTGGCCTGCAGAGCCGGCATCCATCCATCCCACCCCCAGTGCCTTGTAAGTGGTTTTAAGGACACCAGCTGCATCTGTCGGTATTTGACAGGCGGTTTAATCAGAGACTGCAGTTTCTGTTTGAAGAGCAAGGGAGGGCTCCAGAGGGAGGCCCTGAACTTGCAAGGAAATACCGATGGGTCGACTTTCTGTCTGTCAACGACAGCCCTGCTGAAAGGGCTTCGAAGCCTTAAGTGATCAGCTCTCAACTTTTTGCTGGGAGCCAAAGTCACTGAGGCAATTTCCTCCCTCTTCTCCGAGGGGCCCACGCTGAACTCTGGGAGTGTCAGACCAGGTAAGCCTTTGCTTCTGCAGTATTGGGCTCACAGCTACTGGGCCACATTTGGGGGTGGCAAAGCTGGCTACTGGCAGGGTTTTTTAAAAACTGACTTTTAATTGCACAAGAGATAGTCTCCTTTTTTTCAGCCTTCCTTTTAAAGATTAAGGAATTCAGGTCAAATCAAAGACCCTTTGAATATCACACACCGGCCCATTTCTTACTCCCACACTCTTCCCTATAACCCCCTTATGTGCTGGATAAAAAAATAAAATAGGGCATGCTCTACATGTGGATGCATTTTATTTTCTGTATAAATTGTGTCTGCATCAGACACTGTCCACTATCCACCCACGAGCCAACTGCACCCCTTTCTTCCCTGCTTACAGGACAGGAAACACTCAAGTAGTGGGCAGGAATCTCTTGATATCAGGGAGAACAGCTCCTTCCTTCCACTAACACCTAGAGAATGAATTGTGATTGTTTTCAATGATTTTTTTTTATCATTTCGTTCCTTTAACCCAAAAGGTATAAAGGTTTCTAGTGAGATTTGTAAGGGAAATTCTACTGTGGAAGGGTTCCACAGTAGAAAAAGCCAAAACCATGTGAAGAGAAACCCGTTTCACTTCTTCCTTCTTCCTGCCTAGGATGTGATGTCTGGAGCTACGGTAGCCATTTCATTACCGTGAGGCAATGAGCAAAAACGAAAGGCCAGGAGAATTCCCTAAGATGTGTTGTTGAGCAGCTGACCCAACCACAGCCATTGCTACTTCTGTATTCCTGGTTACTTAAGGAAAAAATAAATTCCTCTTCCTTTAAGCTATGGTAGGATAGATGATTGGTTACTTAAAGCAAAAAGGAATTCTGACTCAGAATCATACTGTATATGTTAATAAATGACTTCCTTCTTTCCCCATGCAACAATGATTCTGAGATCTACCCATGTAAGTATGCAGGGGTCATCTTTTAACCAGTAAATTGCATTCTGCTGTGGAATAAGCCATATTTCAAGTTAATTATTCTTGATTGGGAATATTTCATTTAGTTCACATTTCTCTTGCATCATCAATACTGGCATGAACATCCTGTACACAAGCCAGCACTTCTTCAGGTAGATTCCTAGAACTATAATGGCTGGGTCACAGGCGCTGCACATTTTCAGGTTTAATATATTACAGCCAATCGCTGTAGAAATGCTTGCAACCAATTTACACTTCCACCCCTGTGGGAATGGGTCCCTGGCCCCACATCCTCCTCTATGTTTCTCTGACCACAATCAGATTTGAGGTTTCGCCAATCTGATGATACAATTGCTATTGTGTTTTACTTCCCCTGATGACCACCAAGGGGGAGCATGGCTATAAAGTGTGCGTTGGTCATTAGTGTTTCTTTTGCAAATTGTTCAGAGTATTTGCTCACTTTTCCATTGTGCCCCTTGTAATCACTCTGTTTGTAACTTGTTATAACAAACATTTACTTGTAAATGAAACATTACTAATTTGTAACCATTCCTGATGTATTACGCGTGGAACGTGCTCCTTTATGGGTTGTGTCTGTTTCAACCCAAGACTTTTCTCCCATTAAGTCTCCTGTGTTGACCCAGCCCCGGCAGCCAGCCCCGTGTACTTCTGCCGTGTGTCCAGGACACAGCACGCGGTGGCGGCGCAAGGACTGGAGGCCAGGGCATCTCACAGGAAGGAGAGTTTCACTCTCTTTCTGTCGTGTCCTGCTGCCTGCCTGGTGGTTAATAACAACAAGCTGCTTATCCTCCTCCCCCGACTCGCTGGGTGTCCCCTTCTCCTCCTGTGGCTGAGGGCTCCACCGTTTGGGTCTCTGCTCCGGGTGAGGCGTCAAAGGAGAGGCATCATTTCCCGAGGTGACTTGGGTTTCCCGGGAGGAGGAAAGAGCATGCAAAGGGCTCATATTTGGGGGCCTCCTCTCTCTCTAGGGTCACGAGGATCTGGGGATGGCCTCCTCATCCGTCTCCCTAGGTGCAGTGGAGGTGGCTGCATAATGCGTTCCTGGGGTCTTTGGCCGCAGCTCCCAGGGACACGCTTCCTTATGTTTCCTCCTCCCACCTCCCCCTCAGAAATCCTAAGGGGTCTCTCAGGGGCCCATTGTTGAGTGGGCTCTGGTTTCCATAGCCCCACGTCCCACAGACATCCATCTCCTCCCAGCCCTGGGGGTCTCTCCAAATTCCTAGCTCGGAAAGTGCTCCCACTCTCCCTAAGTCATCCTATTCACACCCACACAGGACAATCATCACAAGGACACTTTTAGAGCCCGGGTTTTGCACACAAAAGCCCCCAAACTAGCTACCACCCTGTGCTGCCTGGCCCCCCAAATGGCTTTTCTTCTTTGCCCCTGCTCCCAGTCCTCCCCCAAGATTAGGGCCAAGGCTCCAGTATTCCCAGCTCCAGGAACCCTCCATCAGTCTGCCCTTGGCCCCAGACCTGCTGTGTGCCTGTGGGTGGGCTGGTTGGCCTCTCTGAGTTTCTAGGTTTCTCTCTGGAAAGTGAGGTTTCTGATCCTCACTGCCCAGGAGCCTCCTTCCCTGGGATGACCAGATGCCTGGGAATGGAAACCAAGGACCAAGAGCACACAGGGTGGCCTGTCCTCTGCTGATGTCATGCTTCTCCTATGCGTGTGAGTTTTTCTAGATCAGCCTGAGACCAGGGGCATCAAGGCCCTGGGGTGTCTGCTCCTGGTTTGCCTTCTGGGTCAGACCCCAGTCCACGGTTCTTCCTCTGCCCCATTCTCTCCTTGCTGTGCCAAGGAAGCTGGAGCCTCCGCAGCAGCAGCTGGCTGGGCTTCGGTCCCAGAAGCAGCAGCCCAGTTCAGAGGCCACACAGCCCTGCCCTCTAGGAAGTCCCCTCGTAGTTCCCCATCGATTACGGGGCCCAGCTGGCTGCAAAGCCCCTGACGCTCTGGCCCAATAACCCCTTCAGGCTCATCTCTGCGATGAATACATGCCCTAGCCCATCGAACAACCCCCTGCTGTCCAGAAACGCCATGGTCTGTCACACTCCATGTCTTTGCAAGGCTGTTTCCTCTTCCCCAAATACCTGTCTGACTCATTGTGTCTACCTGGCAAACTCCCACTCATCCTTCAATGCCTTGATTCCACATCTCCCCAACCCTAACAGTTGGTCTCTCCTACCTCGTGTGCAGAATCGTAGCCCTAACCACACTGCAGTTTATTATTTATTAACCTACACGTTGACTTGAAGATCAAGGACAGAGGTGGCAACTTGTCTACCTTTGTACCCCAGTGCTTTCAAAGTATGGGACAGAATAAATCTCAATACATATTTGGAGAGAAAAAGAGGGGAAGGGAGACAGAGAAATACACAATTCTTTAAAACCTGCATGAGGTAGGTAAAATTCTCCCGTTTTAAATGAGATAGTGACTCTTAGGAAGGTCAAATCAAGTGCCCGAGGCCCCACAACCTGAGGGTTGGGGTATAAGGCTTGGGTCCAGATGGCCTGGCCTGAGTCTGGGACCCAGGCACTGGCCCAGAGTGCTCTGTGGCTCCTATGGGACAGCCTGTTGTGGACTTTGGACCCATGACATCTCCAGGCTTCACAGAGGTGGCTGAAATGATGATATAGAACCAGTTTTGTGAAGCTGTGTGTCCTGGAGTGAGTTGCTTAACCTCTCTGGTCCAGCTTCCCCACAGGCAGAGCAGCAGTAGCAGCCTTATGGGACATTTTTCCCAGGGTCTTCTTCAGTTCATATCAGATACAGGAAGGGATGGGGGCTTTGAAAAGTCTGCAGGACCAGACTTCTGTGTCAGGTTCCCATTCATAAACTCACACAGCAACGCCAGCCAAGCCCCGCTCAGGGGCCTCCACCGCCCCACCCCTCACCTGCCTGCTTTGGAAACAAGCAGGCCAGCGAGCCCCAGCCAGGCCCAGCGGGGGCTGGGGCTGGCGAGCAGCCCTCCTCCCCACCTCCTCTCCCTCCGTTAATGCACAAGTGTTGTCACATTCTGGGAACGGCCTCAGGCCCCAGACACCCCAGAGGTTTCCACGGTGGACCTGAATACTGCATTATGTAGCTGGTGAGTGGGGAGGAAGAAGGCGCCAGACGTGCCTCACCTTGCTAAGGCCAATTTGACCCCAGGAGGCTCTGGCCAAGAAAGAAAGGAAGACACTTGGACAGGGCCTGGGGAAGGTGTTGGACTGCAGTCCTCCACGCCAGGAGCCTCGGTCTGCCTTCGGAGGAGCTGTCTATCCTGCGTCCAGCCTCCCTCCTGCCCTCAGGCCTGGGCTGACTTATTCCAGAAAGGAGGAGTGAGGAAGCTTGGGCTCCTTCCCCGGTTCCCGGGTAGGTGACCGCGCGCTGTGCTGAGAGACACCCATTCATGCAACAAGCATTTATGGAACAAGCGCTGCGTGCCAGGCTGTGTGCTGGGCACCGGGGCACAGACTTGGTCCCCACACACGAACTGGTCCTGGCTCTTTGGTTTCACTCTCAAGGATATTTAGGAAAGGAGCCCTATCATGAGCTCCGCACGTTCACACGGCTGAGCAATAGAGTTCGCACCTAGACTGGATTTTGGAGCATGTTCCCTTCTCCCAGTTATGATCTTGTTTTATTCTCTGGGTGATGCTGCAGGGAAGGCAGGGCGGGGGATACTCCCACAAGACGGCTACTGCTGCTCTGCCTGTGAGGAAGCTGGGCCAGAGAGGTTAAGTGGCTCACTCCAGGACACACAGCTTTTACTAGTTGACTGGAAACACTGGAGTACTATGTTCCAAGAGATCCCGAGGTTTTGCCTGCTCAGTGTTTGAGAGTGCCGTGACGGATTCGTGATGTCTGAAGTGGGTGCAATAAAGGGCAGCGATAGTACAGGTGCAGTGGAGAAGCCCCCCGAACCAAAGTGTGCCCTCCTCAAGGGCGTAGGTCCAGTCTTGTTCACTTACGTTCTCATGGCACCTGGCATGGTGCCTGGCACAGGTAGATGCTCAATCATTATCGTATATGAAATAACAAAGAACAGTGACAGTTCTGAGATCTGGAGTGAGGAGTGGGGCTGGTCCAAGGGCACTCGGCCAGTCTGTGTCTCCTGGCTACACCACCTCCCCTATCTCGTCAAATGCGTGTTCTCCTCATCCCCAAAGTTCAGAGCGCTGGAGGCCGAGTGGGCCATTCTCCTGGGTCTGTGGGGGGTGTGGTGGGGAATGGGACAGAGGATCTATCCCAGGACACACCATCTACTTCTGGATAGGAAAGGAACAGACCTTCTCTTCTTTGCATAGATCACCAACAAATATATCAAGGAGTATGCAGGCCCAGATTTGGCTGAAACAATCCTAAAGCAGATAGTGCAGGAATTTTTTAAAGAATTCTTGCCTGGCAGCCAAGCGGGGGAGCCCTCCCTACCCCCCAACACTGTGCTAATGGATATCTCTTTATGGGGACACCTTTATTCTTCTAAAAGGGCTCAGAGCCACCCTCTGAGCTAGAAAGGAATCACAGAATGTTCATGCTTTTTTAAAAAGATTTTATTTATTTCTTTTTAGAGAGAGGGAAAAGGAGGGAGAAAGAGAGGGAGAGAAACATCGACATATGAGAGAGACATCGATTGGTGGCTTCTTGCACGAGCTCCAGCTAGGGACTGGGCCACAGCACGTGCCCTGACTGGGAATTGAACCGGCGGCATTTTGCTGGGACAACGCTCCACCAAATGAGCCTTGCCAATCAGGGCCAGAATGTTAATGCTTTAAGGATTTTTGGAGACCCTCAAAAAAAACAAAACAAAACAAAACAAAAAAACACAAAACACTGAGACCCAGAAAGAGAAAGTGACTTGCCCAGGGTCACACAGAGAGGTGGGTGGAGCTGGGCCAGCTCCTAGTAGGGCTCCCTGGCTTTTTTCATGCCTGCGTCTGGTGGCAGTGCTCCAGAACCCCAGCCTCGCCAGGAAGGTGGGAAGGACAGGGAGTTTTTGCAAGAAGGGGGGGCACCTAGAGAGAGCCTCGGGTCAGGCCCCAACCCCACTCCAGTGTTGAACCCCCAGGGTAACGCCCAGGGGCTGCCCCTCTGCCCCGGGCCCTGTCTGCACCACCCACAAATGACTTCTCATTCAGTCATTGATTTTTAAACATTTTCTTGGGCTTGTTTTCCATCTTTTGCATTTACAAAAAACGGACAAACAAAAAAAAACTATATGAACAATCTGAGAAAAACACCATCAGCTTCAACCAGCTGCTTGGGTTCAGGATCGAAGTCCTATTCTTGGGAGATGGGTCTTTCTTCCCTCTCCCCACTCCCCCATCTGAGTGGAGTCCCTGTGGTTTAGCAAAAGTCGAGGCAGGGAGACAAGGGCAGGCACGAGAGTTGAGTGCTATGCTCTACGTGCACGGTGATCCCCGCTCCCCAGAAGTACCCAGCACCCCACTTCGCTGATGGAGACAATAACATGCCCCAGGTCATATGATTGGCTGGTATTTGGTAGAGCCAGGATTCAAACCCAGGCAGTCTAGAGTTTAAATTCTTGCTTCCATACTAAAGGGAGCGGCTAAAAGGAGGAAGAGGGAGATAAGGGATAGGAGAGAGATGTGGGGAGGGCGGGTCTGCCGCCTCCTTCTAAGGAAGGGCCTGCAGGGCAGAAACCTACCCCGTCATGTTCCGGGGGAATGCTGTGTAGTATGTACACACATTCATACAAACACACATCTGCACACATGCAAACACATGCTCAAACCCCTCATAAGGACCTATGCACATTCACTCATCCAGAGATCAGCACAGGATTGCAGAGGTGCCCGACCAGGCCAGATCCCCAGGACGTACTCCTCGCCCCAATGCCCGAAGCAGGACCCGCTGTCCCACAGCTCCTGGATGCTGGCCCAGCCTCAGCCGACTTCCTCTGCCCATCATGGGTGTGAGCGGGGAGCAGGACTCACGTTGTCCTGGCCGAGAACCATCTCCCTTGCCCTTCACTTTGGCAGTCCTCCCGTTTCCTCGTGCCACGGCCCACTGGCCACGAGCAGGTAAGGACGCTGAGCTACCTGCGGCTACAGTGAGAGGGCTTCCTGTAGTCACATTTCAAAACTCTACTAGCTTGAGGTCCTCCCTGGCCTGCTTGAGAGACGGACAGAGATTCTTTGGCAGTGGGGTGAGTCAGAGCCCCTGTGAACGTTTGCCGAGTGAGGGAATCAGTGGTTAGATGGACGGACGGACGGACGGATGGAGTGAATGTGGAGTGAGTGAGTGAAGGAAGAGGGAATGAATGATGGGGCCTACCAGTTCATTCAACTGGCAACGGCACACATAAGACTGGACTCCACCCTCATGGAGCTTGCGTTTTCGTGAGGAAATCTGATAATTTTTTAAAAATGTAAACAAGAAAAAATGGACCATCTTTTGGGGAAGATTTCCAGGTGGCTGCCCCACCACCATTGTGCTAACCTCAGTGGGGTGCTGTCTCCCATTTGGCATCTGAGAGGAGACTCACCGTTCCCCTTGCATTTAACTGACGGAAGGCTTGTTTAAATAGGACTTTACTATCGACTTGAAGACAACAGGAGGGAGATGCACCCAGAAGCTGCCATCCGCCTTCCTTAGGGTTTCCGAGCTCCTGGCACTCACGTCCCGCTGTCCTGTCCTGGCACCTATGCAGGCGTCACTTGTTGATCTTTGTCACAGGACCCCTGTCTGAACTGTGGACCAGGCAGCTGCTGGCAGTCTGTGGATTTGCCCTCGCCAGCCTTGGGGACATTGATGGCATGTCTTTCGCTCAGGGAGTCCTTGGAGGGGCCTTGGGCCTGGGGAGGTCAGAGGTCATCTTGTTCAACTCTCATTGTAACGAAGAGGCTCAGAGAGGCCCAGGGACTCGCCCAAGACCACGTGGTGAGTGCTGTAGCCGGGTCTAAACCAGGGCTCCCGCAGCAGCCACCTCCAGGGCCCCTGTATTACTCACCGCCACCTTCTTCCCCCTGGCATTTACGGAGATAGAAGAGTTCTCTCCGTCTCTCTGGGGCCTCCTGAACGTCATTTGCTGGTGACCGTCTTCAGCCCGCCTCCTACTTTTTGAACCGGACTGTCTTTCCAACAAGATTTTGCAGCAGCAGAGGTTCAGAGTGTAGAAAGCCATCTCAGGGTCTCCCGGCAGGGCAGTCAGTGAACCCTGAGCGGGGAGGAAGCAATTTTTTTCACGTGCCCCAGCCCCACCTGCCCTGCTCCTTTGAGACCTGAGTAGAAAATGTCTCTGAAGTCCCTAAAATGATTCTTGTACAGAGCTGGCAAGTGCGCACTTACTAGAGCCTGGATGGAGTTAGCTCTGGAAATAGTGGTTGTGAAGTTGGAGTATGGGTGGCCTGGGCCTTAGGGAAGTGGGCTGGTGGTTGGTTGATGTTATGGGTGGGTAGTTGGGGCCACGGGGGTAGCCTAAAGCTTTGGTGTGAGATGAACAGGTACTGAATGGGCTGGCCAACAACCGGCCGTTAGAATTGAATAAGCTGGGTGAAAAGGGTGTGGATATAGCCAGAGATGACCTCCATGGGGTGTTGGCTTGGGGTATGTCAAGTGAGAGGTGTATGTCTCAGGCTGTAGGTGAACAGGGTCCGGGTGGGGGTGGGAAGTGTGTTCTAGTGTTGGGTGGGCTGCGCGTTAGCTGGGTGGGTTGATGATGGTGCAGGAGGTAAGGAGTTGGCTCGTTACGTGGGTGGGTTGGGTATAGAGGTGGAGCCTGCGCCTGGCAAGGTGGTTTTAGGCTGAAGATCTGGATGCTTCACTCCATCTGCTCTTTGGCATTCGACATTTGGCAGCTTCTGAGTCAAACGCCTGGCTCTCCTGTTGTCCTCTTCAGCTGCAGACCAGCTTCCAGCCCTCCACCGCTCTGCCTGCCAGGCAGCCTTCCCTGGTGCTGAAGGAGTGGACCTGTGGTGGGATGGGGGCTATTCAGAGCGGTGGTCAGATCCCAACCGACTTGAGCCAACCCAGAGTGACCTCTGGACGCTTTCCGGAAACCTCTGGCAAGTATCCTCCCCTCTCACATTGCACAGGCTCAGCTGTTTGGGAGGACGCAGAGTCGGGGGGAGGACGCAGCAGGCGGCTTTCCGTAAGGAGAGTGTAATCGGGATTCCTGAAGAGGAGCAGCAGAGCTGGGGGCATGGAAAGAGGGGTACCAGGGAGGGGTGAGAGCAAGGGGCAGCCACAGGGGAGACCAACAAGAGCCTAAAAAGATCTGCTCATGTAGATCCTTTACTAAAGAGTTTGGATGAGCACCTGGGCTGGCACGGGCTTGGTACTGTCCAGGAAGGAAGAGTTGGTGGAGCCAAACCAGGACTACACAGGATGGCAGAGGGACCATCGAATCAGCCGCGCAGAGGCAGTCTGTGTGAGTGCTTAAGAGCAGGAGCTGTGCAGCCAGCCCACCAACACCCAAACCGCACCTCTGCTACTTCTGGGCTGTGTGACCTCAGGCAAGACATTGAACTTCTCTGTTTTTCACCCATGAAATGGGGATAATATAATACCTGCCTCACAGGGTTGTGAAGATTAAGTGAATTAGCATGTGAGAGGTGCTAAAAAGAGCATCTGGCAAATGGTAAGTGGTACATGATTAGCTAGCATTGTTATTGTATTGTTGACATTATGAAGACAGATTTGCCAGCCGCTTCTCATTACCCAGCTGCCTACATGGGCTTTTCTCCAGAGTCTCTCATCTTTTCATTAAAGAGGAGGCCTGGGGACAGCCAGGGGCAGTTTTGTTGGTATCAAGTCGTGCCACTGCAAGTCTTCGAAAGGCAATAAAAATTCACTCATTAATTTAGATATTCCAGGTAACTGGCATTTCACCCAGCTCTCTTCCACATCAGGGATGGCTCCTCCATTCCCAGCGTCCACCCCAAGTCAAGGAGCATTGGAAGAAGGGATAGGAAAAGAGTGAATGGGCTCCCACTGACTTAGGAGGAGGGTGAGGAGCAGAGGAGGCTCCTGCCAGGCCTCTGCCCTGAGTCGTGTGAGGGGACAGGTGTGGAGACTGCGGGCTGCTGTGGATTGACTGCGGGGGGAGATGTGCGAGCCATGGATGGCCTCGTTGCTGGGCCCTCTCACCCTGCAAAGGTCTAGGCATCAGCTGTCCAGCTGAAAGTGCTTCTGTGGAAGGGGCTGGCTGCCAGAGAGGAAGCCTGGAGCGTGCCAGGCTCTACGAGGTCCAGGTCAGGGGCCAAGGCCAGCTCTCAGGCCACAGCTGCTCTACTGGCTCATCCCCAGGAACTGTCAACTGCACGGTCACCCCTTAGGGGCCAGTTGCTCACCCTGTAGCCCCACTCTGCTTCCAGACATGTCCTGCTCCTCTGGTCTCTGCCCCTCTTGTCCCCAGCTGGATCTCAGACATGGGGCAGACCCTGGGTCCCAGTGAGCTGATTTCCAGGGCTCCTCAAAGGCTTGGGGAACAGAGGGGGTGGTGGGCAGAGGCCGGTCTGTGTGTGAGTGGGCTAGGGAGATCTGAGAGGGGTAAGGAGCAGTAGGCAACACTGTCCCATCCTCATAACCGACCATGGGACCCTGGGCCCAGGTGAACTTACCTCTTTGTGCTCCCTGCCCTCAGCTCTGAGGTATGGATAAGCTTCCTTCATTGGGGGGTGGGCGGGTGGGGGGGTAGCCTGGGAGGAGGTATTATTAATGTCTGAAAAAAACTGAAATCAGGACTTAAAAATAGGCTGATTACTGGAGCCACAGGCCCCCGACCACCTCCACCACTATCACAGGTGCACCGTGGCCTCGGCACAGGCCTGCCCGCCCCTGGGACTCAGCAGGGCACCGGTGGCCTGGGGCCGCTTCCTGGGTCTTGGGTATCAAAAATTCTAACTGGGCAGAATTGGAGGCGTCGAGGGAAGGCATACTGGTGGGCGTGCACGTGGGTCTGACCAGTTCAGAGGGCTTTGGGTTTACCTGTCCGTCCCGCACCCTCTGCGGCACCCAGCATTTACATAAGGGACTTGACTGTAACTGCCATCATTTCTCCTTCCCTTCAAAGTGGGAGGATGAGGAGGAAGAAAAACAAGACTTTTCCTTGCCATATTCTTATCTGAAGGCATCCCGCGAATCAGAACTAAACCCAAGCCTGGAAGCCAAATGTCTGAGTCCCTTGCAGTTCCCCACGGGAGGAGGGCCGGGTTCATCCTGCTCCACCCTTCAGGGGCCTACAGGCTCGGAGCAGCTCCACGTCCCTCAGCGGGCCTGCCTGCAGACTCCACGGGGCAGGAGCGCTCCGAAGGCCTTGGCCTTCCTGGGCAGGTTGGAAAGGAAGCAACGAACCAGACCTGCCCAGGACTTGCCCTGGTGGAACTTACCATCGGTTTCTCACTCCAGGAGCCTTTCCTTGACTTTCTTGAACAGGATGCATGGAGGGGTGGTATGCATCCTCGGCAGGCAGCCCCCAGTGGGCTGAGGAGGGCTCAGCCCTGCCCTACAGCAGGGAGAGAGGCGGGAGGCAGTGACTTAGCGGGTCCCTGCTGCTCTGCTGCTGTGGCACGCAGGCGGAGCTGTGTGGGCAAGTGGGCCCCCTCTGGGCATCCTTGGCCAGGACTGAAACACCCGCCTCCCCTTCACCCCAGGTGTCTCTCATGGGAGGCTGGCGCCTGTTGTAGGCCAGAGCTTCCAGTCATGGGTTTCAGGCTACAGAATAAGGGGCCCCTTGATGTGGTCTGGTGAAAACCGTTCACCATGCAGAGGAGGAAACGGGGCCCAGGGAGGGAAAGAGGCCTTCCCCAGGTCATCCAGTGGGTTATGGGAGAGCCAGGCTTTCCCACTCCCACACCAGTACTCACTCTGACCTGGTCACCGAGAGGGACAGCTGACACCCCGGGAAGCCAGGCCGCAGTCTCCAGGGTACCCAGTGGATCCTGTCCCCTTCCTTTCAAAGGAGATGAGACCCCTACTACCCAGTGTCATCGGAGGACACAGCTTGGACCCTGATGGTCTGCATCCGCCCCAGGGTCCAGGAAAGCAGCCCACAAGGTGACATGCGCGCTGGTCCGCGCTGGTCCTTGGCTGAGTGACTGGGGCATGCTTCTTCTCCAAGATGATGTTCGAGCAAAGCCAGAAAGGGAGGGGGGTGCCCTTCCTCCAACACTGCCAGGCAGAGAGAACATTGTTCAAAACATTTTATTTATTTACTTATTTATTTTTTTTTAATTTTCAGAGAAAGGAAGGGAAGAAGAGAGGGGGAGAAACATTGATATGGGGGAGAAACATCAATTTGGGACAAATCCCAAAACTCAGGCATGTGCCCCGACCTGGAATCGAACCAGTGACCCCTTTTTTTTTGGGACAACACCCAACCAACAGAGCCACGCCGGTCAGGGCAGGAGAACATTTTTAAAGCCGAACAGACTCCAAGTCCCAGCTCTTTCATGCCTTTGCTGCTCTGTACATCCTTGCCGGGGGCGGGGGTGGGGGTGGTGGCGGCAGGCGGGGGGCGAGAGGAGGCCACAGCTTTGGCCAAGAGAGGCAGGAGAGCTGCGGTTACCTGCGTCAGCACGGGGCTGTCAACCTGTCTGAGCCCGGGCTCCACACTGACCTCGTTCAGCTCGGACAGCCCAGAACCTTCCTGTTTGCAGGGAGCTGCGGTGGGGTGGGTGGGGCTGTGCAGGGGTCCCAAGGCGAGTTAGTGGGAGAGTCAGCGCAGACCCAGGCCTCCTGATCCGCCCTCAGTCCCTTCTGACACAAGAGGAGTTCACTGTCCCTCAACCCCCTTCTGTGCCTCAGTTTCTCTAGAAACAGAGCCACTTTTCTTTGACATTCTCCCGACTGAGAGGCTGTGTGTTCTGCAAACAATTCATTACAGGGCCCTAGAGAGCTCAGCCCCCCATAACCACCCCCCAGCCATACTGTCTTTACTGTCATTTCGTCTTGCCAAGCTTGCGCCCGCCTCAGGGCGACCGTCCCTGCTGTCTCTCCTGTCTGCAACACCCCTCTGTCTTCTCCCAGCTGCCCCTGAAGGATGAGTGCAGTGAAGAGACAGGCCTCAGCTGAGTCCTGGGCTCCAACATTACACACACAGAGAGGGAGGAAGCAGCAAAGGAGAGCAAGAAGACAGAGAGTCAGGAAGAGCAAGTCCCAGGAATCAAAAGCTCAGACGCAGTCAGTGGCAGAGCGAGGCTTGAACCCAGACCCCCTGGGTTAGGTCTAATATCCCATTCCCCGTGTCCACCACCCCAGGCTGGAAGATGATGCCGATGGAGGGTCTCGAGAAAAAATAAGGACGTAGATTTTCTCTGTGCCCGTCGTCTCTGAGCCTTTGTTCAGCCGGTTTCTCCCTGGAATGCCCTCTGCACTGTCTTCACTTGCACATCCAGCCCCTTAACTCAGGGCCAGACCCGAGTGCCCCTTCCCGGGGGCTGTCCCTGCTCCTCCACCTCTGATCTCTCTGCTAAGCCATTTCCCTCCTGCCCCCAACCAGGTCCGCTGTCCCTGTCCTCTGTAGGATCCAGAGGAAGGAGGGGCCTGGAGCTCTGTCTCCCAGACCTCCATCCACACTCCCTCCACAGCCCGTTCTGGAATGAGATAAATATGGCCAAGAATGTCTCCCAGTCCACTTGCCTCCCTGTTCCTCTGCCCCCACCCCGGCCTGGCTCACCTTATCTCGCTCGCAGGCTTCCTCGGGTCGTCCTGCCTCGCATCTCCCCTCTCTGGATTTCTTTCTTAATCAGCCCTGTGCCCCCATCACTCCTTTGTTCGAAACCCTCGATGACTTCCCACTGCCTCTAGCCCGCTGGGGACACTCAAGGGCCATTCTGATGTCCCCCGGCGCTCGTCTCTGGCCTCGCCCTCCTAGTGGGCGCACTGAACATTCTGTCTCCTCTTCCTCATGTTTACGGAGTTTGGGGGTCTCCTTTCTTTTGCTTACACCAGCGTTCCCATTCTCCAACGGAGGAAATACTCATTCTCCTAGATCCCCTTCAAATGTCTCCTCTTCTGCGAGGTCTGCCTCAGATACGGCCAGTCATTGCTACTGCGCGTGGGGCAGATTCCTGTGAGGACAGCCATGGAGTACTCAGGGGCTTCCAGCTCCCCTGCTCCGTGAGGCCAAGCCTTGGCTTCTTCCCCTGGGTGGGTGCCCCGCCCCAGCTCGTGGCTGTCCTGGATCTCGAGACATGTTTATGAAGTGAATGAGCCACAGCAGCCTGTAGGAGCAGAGCCTGCCTCTCTGGTACCCCC